>JBCAUA010014131.1:0-13000 GCA_038406235.1 Peronia verruculata | reverse complement strand
TCCAGATTGACAAGCCCGGCAAGGCGCGCCGCAGGGCGTTGTAGCCCTTAGGCTGGGTCGCAGTTCTAGAGTTAAGCAGATCATGATTATTTAACCAATATAACTGTTTCACACCTATTCATGACCCATATTTAATCCATATTACTTCATTATTAAACAATCTGTTCTTTCTGCTTGCCATGTTTACTCTACCTATGTGTCATTGTTGTTAATGAATCTGTTTCATGAATTGTGCAGCTGCAATGCAGCCGAAGGATGAGGAAGAGGATGAAGATGAAGAAACCAGTGAATTTGGAACAGACAGTGAACTGCCCATGGGTCAGTCACTGGGAAACACCCAGATACGAGTTGACTCACAGGTGATCCAAGAAAAAAACAACTCTAAATCTAAGTTCACTGGGTAAGTTTTATTTAGAGTCAGATAACCTTTTCTTCCTCTTTGTTTGCTTTTTTATTTTATTATTATTATTTTTTTTTATGTTATAACAATCATTGGGATTTTTTCACTTAATTTGTTTTATAATTGTTTTACACAAATGTGCAGAGTATGAATAAGGCACAGATTATGTGATTTAGAAGCAGATAGATAGCGAAAAGTAAACACTCTCTTTTGGTAACATTGTCTCCAGTAGTGATGAGCACTTGCTTTCCAGCATTCCATCTTTAAATCTCATTGTTATTTCTCCCAACCATGCTGCTGCTGATCAAAACTTAAATGACTATTCTAATTTTAATGTACTGCAGTCTTCATGGTTTGCTGAAAAAAAAAATGTGCACAAACCTATATTTTAGGTGTATATGCTTTAGAAATTACATGAATGTATTTCAAATGAAACTAATAAAATGATGTTTGCCATATAATAGTTTGATGTAAGCCTTAATGGTTTAACATGTAATATCTTTGCGATAGCTCTATCAAGCCGGAGCTGAGTGTGGATGGACTAAAATGTCTCCTGCACCTGGTGGAAGCTGATATAGCTGACTCCTTCTCACAGGAAGGTTATTATAGATCCTCCTGGCCTGACAGTGCTGTGAAGAATGACATCATCAGGTGAGTTGTGTACATATATATCAGTCCACATGAGGACTGCATTTTCAACCATCGGAAATGTTAGTGAAGTACTGAAACATTTCTTCCATTTTGATTTCTGAAGATAAAACCAAACTCTACCACTTCTTCTGCATCATCTTTTGTACAGCAGCAGTTGTCAGTTTATAAGATTGTGGAGATGTCTTTTGAAGATACAAGTGTGACAGGACCAGGTGACATGAGTCTGGTGTCTAATTTCTCTTGTGCAGTGCTATCTGTGTCAGTGAAATGGGGAATTAGTATTCTTTTTGAGAAAATTATTTTGCAGTACTTCATCCCTGCCAAGAATATTCAAATTCGGAGTTAAATCCTGTAAACCCATGATCAGTAAAGTCTAATTTTCTTGAGGAAGTGCCCACTTTGACATGTGACTCATTGCATGACAAGGGCACAGATGACTACTAGCATTTTTTTGTCTTTGTTTACTGGCTCAAAGCCCGTCCTGACTGTGAGACAAAGGATGATACACCGCTGAGCTCTCACTTGTGGTTTCACTTGTCGCATGCAGGTGTGAGAAAGGATCTGCATTGAAGTAACTGTGACATCCAGCTATGTCTATTCCGCTATGCTATTCCAGCTGTTTTTTTTCTCTGCCTACCCTGTCTCTTTTGTTTTGACACAACTCCTTGGATAGTGAAATGTTCTCAGATCTTATTATATTATCATGTTGCCATATGTTCAGAGCATAATTTTTTACTCTCTGTCCCAGGAAAGCTAATGCTGATGAAGATTTGAGTCGCATTGATGTCAACTTGATCAGCATGGTTATCTTAGAGCAAACCACACTGATTGTGAGGAATTTGACTGAGAAGTGTGTGTTGCCAGAATCCTTGCTACAGGGGGATTTAACCACTCTCTCTGCTACAAAGCTCAGGTTTGCATGGGGCTTTTCTTGTTCATTATTTTAACACTTTGCTTGGGTCTCATTGTATTCATTACTGAAACATTTTCTAATGAATGAAATGAGTAATTCATTTCAGTATATTGTTGAGAGTAATCTTTGAGACTCATTTATTTATAACAATTTGAATGGGTAAATGTGTGCATGAACTTGTGGCGAACATACAGTTAATTTGAAACACTGATTTGTGTCCCTTCAAGCTCAAAACTCTACGTAGATGTAATGATAGAAATTATCTTTTCTGGTGTTTGAGCACAGCAGTGCTAGCTCTCCAAATATGAAGGTGAAGAGGAGGACTTCAAATACTAAATCCTTATTTTCCATCACACTAAGCTACTTTCTGAGTAAGATATCCTCCCTCTGCATTGCTGGCTGGGAGCATTTGAAACTGTTATGGATCTAGGTATTTAAGGAGAAAATATCATGGATCTACTATCTCTTGACCTTGATCTTGATGGAAATCTACTTGCTCATGTAAATTTAGAAGTAGGTCTAGAAGGTACAGATTCATCAGTACATCTTCTTTCTCTCTCCCATTGTCTCTTGTTTTCTTAAGCCATCCTGGTCTTCTGTAGAGGCATTTTAAAAGAGTACTTTGGTTAAAGATCCAGGATAACAGTAGAATTACCAGTGCACTTTTGAAAAGTACCACTGTTGTTTTTTTGATTTCTTTGATCACTGATAATCAGTTGATTTACTGCATGCAGGGCTCAGAAAGTGAATACACTGCCTTTGATATCAGATGGAAGTGAGTTGTTTAGAAAGTCACCCATGTCATAGGTCGAAAATTTGTTGAGATAATCATTATAAGTAGGTTTTTCAGGGAAATCCTATGTTTTTAACATTTCAAGAAAAATGATTCTATGATACCAGTCCACTGTATGAAAGCATGGTTTGACCATTTTTTTTTTTTTTCCTTTTTCTCAATTTTGTAATTATATGGAATTCATTGAGTAGTTTTTGAGCTATATGAGTCACAAAATAGTTTCTCTTTTCTCTTTTATATAGAGAAGGGTAACCACTCTGTCTAGTGTCACTGTCCAGACATGACTTCCAAGTGATCTTAGTTCCTGTCAATAGACCTATGTCTTAGCTCCTGTCAGTAGACCAATCTCTTAGCTCCTATCAATAGACATCTCTCCGTGCCTGTCTACAGAACTTATCTCTTAGGTCCTGTCAATAGACCTATCTCTTAGTTCCTGTCAACAGATCTATCTCTTAACTCCATTTATAGACCTATCTCTTAGTGTCCTTTTATAGTCCTGTCTCTTAGCTCCTGTCTATAGATCTACCTCTTAATTCCTGACTACAAAACTATCTCTTAGCGCCCGTGACCAAATCTATCTCTTAGCTCCTGTCTATAGACCTATCCTTGAACTCCCATTTATAGACCTATCTCTTAGCTCCTGTCTATAGATAGAACCTGTCTGGTGGTGCTGCTAATATCTTTCTCATGTATGCTATTTCCACTGCCATCTGCTGCTGCCAGTTTTCTCTGATTTAGTTTCCCAAACCCTCTTCATTCATCTTGAT
Source organism: Peronia verruculata (assembly GCA_038406235.1). Taxonomy (NCBI): domain Eukaryota; kingdom Metazoa; phylum Mollusca; class Gastropoda; order Systellommatophora; family Onchidiidae; genus Peronia; species Peronia verruculata. The sequence goes on along the minus strand of JBCAUA010014131.1, from coordinate 9,476 downwards.
TTTTTTTCTGGCCACTCTGTGTAGCAAATCTTAGTGAAATAAGGATGAAATAGAGGAGATTCATGTTTGCTATATTTCACCTGTGCCAGGCAACACCTGTCACCAGAGGCCCAAATGATTTGGGATGCCTTGTACTCCCACTTTGTTAAGCTAGTAAAAGATCAGGTGATGGAACCACCTGAGCTCTCCGCCATCTTCACACCCTGCCTGGTAGCAGATGGAGGCTCACAGGATAAGGTAGGATTGACTGACATGATTAATGTACTTGATTACAAGAGTAATATTATCTAGAAGAGAACCCTTAGCCTTTGTGGGTAATTTTTTAAATACGGGACAAACCGACATTGCCCTGTAACTTAAAGTGTATGGCAAACATGCACGCTACGATGTTGGTATCTTGGGTAATTAAACTGAATGTTGCTCAAAGAAAGGAGATGGTGTTTTGAACGTGTCATTCTGTCGAACATACTATTCAGATCAAACATTCTCACCAGTTTACTATACGATTATTATTCCCTTTTCAGGATGATCTCAAACATAGTAAGCTCTCTCTGGCTTTAGATAGAAACACAGATCCTTATGCAACAATATTATGTGCCATGTTTCATATGGATATATTCAGCAGTTTTCAAGTCCATAGGCCTTTTATTTTATCAGTTTGTTGCAAATTCATAGTGTAGATATTTGAGACGGATTGTCCAAGACTGTTATATGCATCATCTATACACAGTGTAAGTCATGTATTGCACTTATTATTGCGCAATTGAAACTATGTTTTGTTATGTTGATATATCTGACAAATGATACTCTTAAGCAATAGGATATATGGCAACTTACAAAAGATACTTTTAAAACATGGTGCGTATAATTTTTTAAAGCATTGTTTACATACAAGACAGCACTTTCATCAAGACTGATTAGTCTTGTTGATGTACAGTATATGTCATGTTACTGCAGTCGCTGTTGCGCTGTTGATGTTTGGCAGTTATCTCTTGATAACCACATTTGGTTTTGTTGATTGATCTTACAAAGTGATATGTTTATATAACAGAAATTGCTTGTTACTGAAACAATGTAAGAATTAATTAACTGAATGGATTTTATTTTATTGTACATGATAGCATTGTAGCCATACTACAAACTATGTTACGGATAATTTCATCTTTTGTTGTAGCTTCCATTAATCCTCTTAACATCTGTTTCAATTCAAGCATTTCAGTGTATTTTGCTGGATTTCCTCTCCATGATAATTTGTGTAAATGGTAGTGCCACTTTGAGCCATTATAGGGTCTACTAGCAGTAGAAGAAATGAAATGGAGGTATTTTTGATAAGTAGGGGGACCTTGAGGGGCTACTTGTGATACCAAGAGCTATTTTTGCAATGTAGAAATTTTGAAGATGCTCCTTCTGTGCACAGCATGGATAGATGTGTTTTGATATTCAATGAGAAGATTTATCGGAATTGAAGCGGTAGACTTTGTTTGGCTTTTAAACTTTTAGACATCTGCAAAACCATAGAATCTGGGCTATGTTTAGTAAGGAACAAAACTTACATAAGTAATAAACTTTGAAAGTTTTCATCATCAAAGAATTCTCATGCGATACTATCTTATTTGCAAATTTTCTGTCCAATGTTAATACATTATATGATTTGCTTTGGTCTAGTACCCTCAGTGATCTGTTATTTTTTTTTGGTTTCTTTTTATATTTTTATTTTGAAGAATTCAGATGGTTGCTGCAATGTGTATAGTCTTTCACTGTTGCATATTGACAAAAATCATTACTTTAATAGGTCAACTCTTGGATGAGATAAGAAAAAATGACAAGCTAGCTGTTAACATTTCCCCTCGTTTATGTTATGCCACACTGGGAAGGGTCCATCAATTCTATGATTTATTATCATTCTCCCTATTTTTAGGGCCACATGTTCATTGTTCAGCTGCTGGATGAGATCAGAACAAATGCTAATGACTACACAGCTACCAAGCCTAACTGGAACAAGGCATCGATAAGTCCAGCACAAACTATGGAAGGCTCTGGAAGTTTTGTGGAAGATGGGAGAGGTACATGGGTTATTTGGTTCTATTTATAAGTGCAGGAGTTTCTGTCATCATAATCCTTAACTATCTACCCATTAGTGGAGCATAGGCCCTCCATAAATGACCTCTAAGCTCTCTTCTCACGTGCTTTCCATTTGATTCCAAGCCAAATCATTCATATCTTCCTTGTCTCAGGCTTAACCTCATGTCTCTCATTTTTATTGTTTAATATATTCTATTGTCATGAGTTAGACCTTTTCATATCCTTGTCAATATACATACCAGCGGCTGAGTTTATTCCTTCAATTATACCCAGAACCAATCATGGGCTTTGTCCCATATGTTGGCAGGCAAAGGAATGGCTATGGGCTAGTCCACATAGGATGTGATCTGATTACATAGTCATACATCTCCGTCACTTTCCGTTTCCTTGTTCTTTCCATCTCCTTCCCATTCTCTACATGCCCAGAACTGTGCATTTCTATCCTGTGATGTGAAATTACACCATAAGCCCGCATCTGTCTGGCTCAGCACCAAGTTCTTAGGATGATTTTTAATTTAGGCAGATTAGAATGAACAAATTAAATCTTACACCAATGGTGGATTCCTAGGTAATATGTGAAAAAAACATAAGAAAATTTAAAGTGCATTTTTCTGTTCTTTACAATTAGTATTAATTCCTAGTCATCAGGACTTGGCTTTAACCTTCAATTTTTGTGGGATTCTTGGCATACATTTTCTCTCATTGTAAATGCTGAGTTAGAATCGAACTACATGTATTTATCAGTGGATGAAACAGGATTTCTTTAGTTTATTTCTTGAAATAATGACAGAGCATGTCCTCTCTTTTCTCTTCAGTGTCCTTCAATGATTAATCGATATCGGCAATAAACATTCAGTCTTTTTTTGGTAGTACAATGACATTTAATATGCAGATGCATTTCTTCTTTTTTTTTTTTTTTTGTTACATCAAGTACTATTAACATTTTTGTTTTAAAAAAATAAGTTTTCTTTTTGTGATTCTTCTCTTCAGTTCCCCCTCTCAAGTTTGGAAGCCTGTTGGATAAGCCCCTCAGTGATGATGAATCAAGCTACATAAACTCCAGCTTGCCCAGGGATTCAGTGCCACTGAATGGTAAGTCATGGCATGACACACAGCTTTATTGTTGCACCTATACAAGAGGACATTGTTCTGTAAATGAAGTCAAAGCTGATATGTCTTGCGGTCAGTGCAAATGAGTCGGAAGTCGATTGGGGAGATTTCAAGTTGTGGCCGTTTTTAACTGTTTTCCAACTGAGATACGAAAATGTCTTATTTGTCTCCTATAAAACAAAAATTCAACCTTTCCTAACCTGAAAAAAAAAAAATTGGCATCTGAGTCGCAAAATAGAAATTGTCATAACTCGCGATTACCTGAAGAGACTTCTGACTAATTTGCTCCAGGTACAAGACATGTGTCCCTATATCCATTCTTCAGAATATCATCCTGGAATTCACCACAAGAATTTCAGGGGTGAAAAATTCCCCATCATGGCTTTTAAATGCATGGTAAAATGATTGAAAAGAACCAATTAATGAGATATAAATTTCCACTAGTTTCACTTTTGTCAGTCATTTGTGGCATATACCTAAAGCCCGCAAATGATGATGAATCAAGCCATGAAACAACTGCTCATTCCCCCCAAAAATTCATTAGCTTATTTTGAACAAATTCAGCTAGGGAATCGTCTCCATATAGGCACAGCACCTAGCATTAACATGTTGAAATGTGTGGATTTTCTTCCAGTAATTTTAGAAATTTTAGAAATGAGCTAATCAGCTCCCTTAACAGAATATATGAGGTAAACTTTGAAAGAGCAAGGACTCCCTTCATGGAGAGGACACTTTGCTCAAAGCTTTGTGTGATATAAACATCCTACTTTGGTGGCTAAGCTGTCCTTAAATGTCATTGTTCAACAGAGACTGCAGCCTACAAAAGTATGGTGTCAGGCAGTTCAGCAGGCCAGCGACGCCAGTCTTCAGCTCAAGAGGACACAGATGATGATGTGGAGAAGCAGATTGCCTCTGCACTTGTACATAAACCTGTGTAAGTTACTTGATAGCAGGACTTCCCTCCATTCATTTCCTCTCCTTTGTCTTATATTGAATCTTTTTCTCTCTCTCTCTTTTTTTTTTTCATTCATTTTGTTAAGGTGAAATTGTACTTACTACAGCTACCCTTTTTGGATTTGTTTCAGCTATAGTCTATGTGAAACATGCAGTTTGAAAATATCAGTGTCAGATGAGACATAAGTGGCTGAACTTGTCTCAGAGTATCACCATACAGTGGAAAAACAGACTTGTATCAAACTTTCAAAACTTTTAGTTTGCAGCACTGGTGTCTAACAAAATGTCAAGTTGCTTCGATGACTCTGTGGGTAGCTTCTTCGGAGTTTGCCTGCTGAAGTCGTTGTGTGAAGGTGCATGGACAGCAAGGATCTCGGTCTGGACTGACAATATAGACCAATGGGCGGCGATTTCAAATTCTTTCCTTCCCATGGCAGCAACTGTGCGTGTGTGGGGCCAGCCCTTTGTTGGACCCATTCTGAGCTAACAAGAGCGGGTCACCCAGGTGATTAGCGGGTAATCTAGCCTCGTTCTCCTAGGGTACCAGTATAGCAGTACATCTGGGGCAAGAGCTGCTGTCTGAGTGGGCGGGTTGCTGAACGCTGCCTCCTTGGGCCAGGAGTGGGGAGAGGGCCCAGGCATTTGCAGGGCTGAGGTCGGCTGAAGCTTCGTGACGAAGCTCAGTAAACAGGGCTCTCACTGCTCCTTGTGGTTCTGGGAATTAGAAAAAGCCAAATCTTTCCCGCAACCCTGATGGTCACCGTCGTATTATGAAATTCAGTCGGGCTGTGCATCCCTTAAAGTGCATCTAGGTGGCTGCAGTGCAGGTAGTTAGGTTAGGTCGAGTGGAAAGTGGCAAGTTGAGTATCGTCTTAGCGGCGGCACCAGGAAAAAGGTCTTGGAGTCCTAGCGGTGGGGTCTCGATTGGAGGTCACCGCCTCCAATTAAAGTGCCATGGGTTCGACTATCTCCCTCTTGATCCTACCCACTTATGATGCCTGGACTACAGAGAAATCGGAGGAGGTCAAGTCAGGTGACAGTAGGTCTGGTTTGGTATGCTGCCCTGCTTGCCCCCTTGCACCAGGTGGCTGGAGGCTGCGGCCCCCCACTTGACTAAGAGGAGACATTGGACCTCCATTTGCTTTTTGATCTCATTCGGATTTCCTTTACTGTGAGCTTGTCCCTGTCAACCCACTGGGGCTTTGCCTGCACCAGACGGGCAATTTATCCCCAAAGGCAAGCTTTGCGACCTATTTGTCCTCTTGGTTGCTGCCATTCTCTCACATTGGATGATATTATGGGTCTATGTTGACTTAAGCCTATGGCAGCTTGGATACAGACAGACTGGGTTACTGCACAATCGCTCTGTAAAGAGCTTGCACCAGGCAACATCAACGAACACAACAAGGCAGACTGCTAAGAGTTCACCGCTAGCAGTCCACTTTGGGGTTAGTGTCAAAGCAAAATGTCCACGAAAGTATTTTTTTTTTTTAAATGCATGTTTGTTTGGCACTGAAAATTGCTGTGATGAAATTTATGAAGGTTCTAGTGTAACCCACTTAAATTTCCCTAACATGATTGTATGGGTGGCCTTATGTATAAAATTCATATAATTTCTTGCTGAGCTAGCTCATAATCTGGTTTGAACCTCTATAGGAACACACAGCCATCACCAAGGAAGCCCATGGTAGAGATGGATGAGCCCTCAGAGATGAGCTCACAAACACAACAAACTTCACCTCATGTCTATGTTCCAACAGCCATGGAGTCAAGGTCTGTATAATTAGGTTTTGTGTGCTGCAGTAAAATTGGCTATAAACTGACAATTTTTTATTATTATTATTATTTTTTTTTTAATTTAAAAAAAAAAAAAAGTCCAGTCATCCTAGAACTGTTTATGCCTTTTACGGTGTAAATGTGAGAAGTGAGAAAGGGGAACATGGGTAGAAATCTCAAGGTTGTGAAAATTTCTAGTTCTTTGACACATTCAAGTGGTTGACTTGTTTAGTCAGCAGTGTTAATGACAATAGAAAGAAAGATTACAGCCTGAAATGACAGTGAGCTCTTAAACTTCCTGCCCATTTTGCCAACATAAGATTATTCTACAAATTTTATTTCTTCTCATATCTTTTTATGTGATAACTTCTGTTTTTGTCTAGGATTTGCACTGAAATTAACAACTTATAATCAGGTTTTACCTCTCTGGGCATTGAAAAACATAGAAAATATAATATTGAATTGGCCTGCATTGTTGTTCTCACTATATATAATCATATTCTTCAGTCTACTTAAGGGGTGAGAAATTTTAAGTGGCTGTGGTTAGAGAAATTGTAATTCTTATTTTAAACTTTTTTTTTTTACATCACATTCATCAGTTATTATGACATTTTTTTTTTTTATATGAATAGTTTATAGCTGTGATTTAGTAAATCATAGTTCTTTTTTTCATTCAGCATCGAGCCTGATTTATAAGTTCTTGTAATATTTTTTTTGTCTCTACCTTTTTTTTGCCCCTATATTCATGTTCTTCAACAGTTTTGAGCTGTCCAACACTATTCTCCATTTTGCATTTTTTAATTTGTCAGTCATATTTAAAGTCACTATGTGCATTATTTTTCATCAACTTTTTTCAGGGGACAAACACAGAATCTCTCTTCCTCTGGTCCACCAAAATTTCAGGGTAGGTTTAATGGAACAGTTTAATTAATTTTTCTATGAAATGGTAGAGAACTGTAAAGAAGTATTTCAAAGCTAATTTTTCCATATTAACTCAGAAGTTATGATCACATTTCCTTTCACAAAATCATTGAATATCGTCTTGGCTGTCAGATGCAAACTTTACGTCTTTCTTTGTCACTGCCAGGAGAAGTTGCATGTTTTCATTGAAATACTTGTGACATCTAATCCTTGGAAAATCATAGGGTTCTGAACCCTATTTTTGGAGTGATAATCATATAAACATAAATTAACTATAAAATGCTAAGTGATTTTACTTTTTCTGCTTTCAGTATAATTTCTGATTTCTCCATAGTTCACTATGTAGAAGAGTGCAAGAATTTTAGTGGTATCATTTTCTTGAGATCACCAAAGCTACAGTTGTTATTCAAACCTCCTGTCAACCATTTGTTACCTAATTATTTCAGGTGTGAAGATCAGCTCAGATCTTGATACAGACACAGAGGTTGATGCTGGAATATTTGGAAGCAGCCGACAACCTGAGAATAATTATGATTTTGATTTTTATGATTGAGTCTATCTTTTTTACTCATCAAGACTGTCATCTGTCATCTGTTGTCTGTTGGTATCATTGAATATAGTGTTGGCTGCTGCAGTCAGTGACTCAGAGCACTATATTTTAGATAAAACTATGAACAATGATTAAGATTTTAGTAGATATGATTGAGGCTACTTTCTCTACTCTTATCAAACTGGAAACTATCTAGAATAAAGTTTAATCTTTTGATTGCAAATTAGATGTTTGCTTATGGAGACCTTATTCATTACTGGCACAAGATTGAAATGATAACAAAAATATGTAAAAATTGACAAGTCTCTAGCTTCTGGGGAAACATTCCATGTTTATATTTTTTGCTTGATATGTCATGATATGTCAGAAGTGACACGATGTAGACATTCAATGAAACAGAAATCTTGAAATGAAGAATTTCATCACGTCATTTTTTGTCTTATTTTTAAATCGTTTGTTTCTCGATTTGATCTTAGTCACTGAAATTTATACATTTTCTTGACAAACTGAGTATTGTGTGGTATTTTGATTTCTGTTGCCTCTTGGTTGTTTCTGAATTTATACCATGTATTAGAATAATCTTTGTTACTTTACAAAGAATCAGCCCCTCACACACTGCAAGTCCACAAATACGAAAAATAAAAAGCGCAGCACCTATCCAAGTAGGAGTCAATGAAAGATCAATAACAGGTTCTATGATAGATCATGCAATTAGACTGGGATCCTGCAGGTAGATGTTTCATAAGGAATGCAGTCCATTTGATAATAGATTCTTTAGTTTGTAGCAAGCAGATAAGAGATCTTTCTGCCACAGCATCTGCACAATTCATGATTGGCTCAGTCAGATTGTGAATTAAAGCATGACAGCCAGGACAAATGTAATCAATTTTCTGTTCTGCTTTGAAGAGAGCCGAAAGCCAGAAAGGAATTTCTTTTGCAACATGAAAACAGTTTTACTAGACAGTTCAATTTTTAACATGGCATATTCTCAGATGGAGATAGATTGCCGTGTCTGTGGAATATTATAATCAGGATTGAGTTTTGTTAAGATTGCTTAACTACAAAGAATATGGACTGCTGCAATATGTCTCATTCTTTGGATTTTTGTGAAAAAAGATTTTTTTTCTTGTTCAGTCCGTCCATAATTCACTATTGACACTGTATTGATATTATACAATTTAATTTCTTTGTAATCTGTGCAGTCAGAATGTTGTAATGTAGGTAAAATTTCTCACAAGTTCCCTCTGTCAAGAAGCATTTTTCAAATCTTTACATTTTCAAATAATGATGTTAAAATGAAACATCAGTTTAATTTTTTTTTTTTTAATTATGATTGAAAAATTCTGAATTAGATCTAAAATTTCAGATTAGAACAAATGTGATAGTCTCACTGCATTGAAAATCAGAGCAAAGTCATTTGAAGACATAGAACAAAGAATTAATAATTATGAAACATGGTTAAGTTTTTGTGTATCTATGAAATTTGCTCATGCATGTGAGGATCTGAGCAAGTTAGCAGTTAAATCTATCTAAACAGGATGACATAGCTAAGAAAGGGAATGAAACAGGAATAGATTTTTTAAAAGTCTGACACATTTAAATAATCTGGAAAATTTTCATTTCATTCATGAAATACATGTAGTGTGAGAGTAGAAAACATGGACATTTACTTAAAGATGTATAGATTTTTCTCTTGTTATTTGGCTGTGACTGTAGTTAGTTATGACTGATAAGTAATGTGTTCCATCCCTGGAGAATGGAAAAGTAAAAATGGATGACTGTTAAAACTGTGGCTAACTCATACTTTCTCCATAATATCATATAACATTTTATTTTCATCACAGGAAACCTTTCTGTCCACATCACAGATATGCTTAGATGCAACAGAATAGTAGAAATGGATTGTAGAATATAGAGTGAAGTCAACTCATTTAAATAAACTCTCGGCTAAATTCAACCTAATCCATCGGTCACGTTTTTTTACTTTCATATTTCATTAGTCTTGTTTTGAATAATGTCAACACCTTCAGACGTGAATTCACGTAAAGTCAACTCCAAATGACCCACGCTGGCCTATTGCAGC
>JBCAUA010014120.1:0-13000 GCA_038406235.1 Peronia verruculata | reverse complement strand
AACAACAACAACAACAACAACAACAACAACAACAACAACAACAACAACAACAACAACAACAACAACAACGACAATTTCATTAACATATTCAACAACTTCAAAAACAACTTCAAGAAGAAAAAGAAGAAGAAGGAGAGGACGAAAAAGAAGAAGAAGAAAAGAAAAGGAGAAGATGAAGACGAAGAAGAAGGAGATGAAGAAAAGGAAGAAGAAGAAGAAGAAAATCACCACCACTACCAACACCAACACCAACGTCAACAACAACAACGAAATGTTACATAAGTCCCTTCGTGAAAATAGACAACGGCTTACATTCCAGCGACGTCGACCTAAGCGGTAAAGTTGTCGTGTAAACCGTGAACATGTGATTTATTTATTTTTGAACCGAGCACCCGTGAGAAGCTCGCCTTGGCATGAGTGAAGATATTTGTTTGACTCGTTCTTTCTATGATTGTAAAATAATTTACCTTCTCTCGTTCCGCTGCTAATGGGTGCCACCTTCAACACCTGTCCGAACGCCCTTAGTCTTTCTTTCTTTCTTTCTTTCTTTCTTTCTTTCTTTCTTTCTTTCTTTCTTTCCTCTTCCCCTGTTTATATCTTTCTTCCTTCCTCTTTTTCTTTCTTGTTTGTTTCTTTTTCTTTCTATCTTTCGTTGTTTCTATCTTTCTTTCTTCCTTTCTTTTAATTTTGTTTTTTTTTCTTTCTTCCGTTGTTTCTATCTTTCTTTCTTCCTTTGTCTCTGTCTACTGTCTTTTCTTTCTTTTATTCGTCCTTTCTTCTTCCTTTCTCTTTCTTTCCTCCAACTTTCTTCCCTTGCTTTATCTTCCTTTCTTTTTTCTTTCTTTCTTTCTTTCTTTCTTTCTTTGTCTCTTCTTTTTTCTCCTTATTCTCTCTCTACCGTACTTCCAGTCTCTCTTATTTGCTTTCTTTCTGCCCTTGTCTTTATCTGTTTCTTCCTTCTTTCCTTCTCCTTTTTCTTTCTTTCTTTCTCTCCGCCGTTACCCTTGATGCGAAATGAAGGTAATTAACATTGTATCAAGGAATAAGACAAATGATTTGTTCCTGAAGCCTCGTTAGTACTGTGGACCGGAAGTGGTGCTGCCTCCATGTTGTTTTGCTCGTTAACAGACCATTGCTCTTGGCAGAGTCCTGGGGGGATACACAAATGACTCCAGCTGTTGCGAGCACAGGAATGTGCGTGATGAGTTCGTCAAAGCGGAAAACACAGTAGGGATAGTGTCTATGTGTTTATATCTCCCATCTGTGGGTGAGAGATGGTAGTGAAAACCGAACATATGCACAGCGAAACGGATAGATAGATAGGTAGATAGATAGATAGATAGATAGACAGACAGATAGATAGACAGACAGAGAGACAGACAGACAGACAGACAGATAGATAGATAGATAGATAGATAGATAGACGGACGGACGGATGGACAGACAGATAGACAGCCAGAAAGAAAGACAGACAGATAGATAATCCATCCATTCATCCCAGTCAGCACTATCAAATGAGTTAAAAATATATAACAGGAACCACAGAGCCACACCAAGCTACAACTTGACTAGGGTTGAGTAATGGTAACTTTAATGAGGAGAAACCCATTCAGTTCGACCGACAAAAAAGAAGCAAAAACAATGAACTGTGTGAAATACAAATGACTCCCTCAGTCTGAAAGACAGGTGCCCTTGAATGAAGACCACATTTAACGATACAGGAATAACAGTTTGTCAAATCCCACGCTTTACAATTAAAATGCAAGTTTAATTTAATGACATAATGCAATAACATAACGTACTGAGCACAAAACAACAATAACAACAAAAAACCCAATGATATCTATGCATGTCTTTTGTAACCATATTTGTGCCAAAACAGAAATGTTATTCTACAGACAATATCAGATATTCTAGGTATGTTTCAAAGATCTTATTTTCAGCATCACTAGTGACACACACAGCTTTCAAGTTATAACAATATTTCTTGATATTACGTTGTTTTGATTTCGCCTGCGTTTCTTTATAGTGTGAGTAAGCGTATATGTGTTGCTCGCTGTTATCATAGTTAGTCATCAGCTCTTAGGGCAGAGCAGAATTTACCTTATCTCTTAAACGAGTTTAAGATTTCTGTGATAGAATAATTTTTTCTTTTTTTAAATTTTGTTTAAAAAGTCAAAGATCTCTCGAGCAGAATAAAGGACAAATCAATGTAATGGTAAATAAGTTGTTCTGTATCTCCCCTTTGCAGCTGAAATAAAATTAAGTCTGAATTATCCTACAACAGGGAAATTTTTTTCCCCCCATGAAACTGTATGGGGAATTTCAAACCTTTCCTCATGCCCTGTTTTCTAAATGGTGATAAAACCCGTAAACTGTGCACTAAGAAAGCATTGTTCTACGAACCATTTGTGTTGCGTCCAGGGCAAATGAGTCCGAAATCGCGCCGAGCGTTCATGAGTTATGACCATTGATAACTATGTTCCGACTCAGGTACCAAAATTTTTAGTTTTTCGCAAAATGAAAACTTAACCTTTTTTTAACCTGAAAAAAAAAAAAAAAAAAGAAAATTCTGATAGCTGAGTCGGAATATAGTTAAACATGGTCGTAACTCATAATCTCCTGACGCAACTTCCGACTCATTTGCCCTGGGCACAAGACATTTATAGATCAAAGTGTTCCAAGAAAGGATCCGAGTACCTCCTCCCTTCTCTTCCAACGAACACTGCCAGACTTGAAACTAGTCCATAATAGAGTATAGCCTGTCCTTGCAAAACAAAATTTAAAATATGAACAATAAACAGTTCATCCTAAGCTAAGGCCTGAAACAAAACTGATTATGAAATATCCAGAGACTGTCAGAAAAAATCTGCAAAACTGCAGAAGTATGCTGAACAATATCAGCATTCCATATAAAATCATGGACTCAACAGAATTTATACATGTATGTATTTTTGTTTTCACTAGATTGTATTTGCTTTCACTACATTTTGGTTAGTTCATCAAAGCTGTCAAAACACTTTCCAGATCTTATAACTATGACACAGGTGGAGAGACTGTTCATACACAAGAAGTTTAAGAAAAAAAAAAAAAAAGAACCATTTGCAATACTGGCATGTAGTGGCACTAAGCCGGTTTCAACAGACAGACATTGATATAACAGGCGGCTCAGTTAGGAAAAGATTTAGAACAAAGAATAGAAATAATAATAAGTTTAAAAAAAAAAAACACTCCTCTAATAAAACAGTCCAAACAAATATTGTTTTGTACATAATTAACTATAAAAACGAAACCATACTTTCTTATACAAAATCAAAAAACAACAACAACAAAAAAAAAAAAAACAAAAAACTATATAAAAACAAAAACCTTACTTTCTTACACAAAAACAAAAACAAGATATCATGATAAATAGAGGACAGTATATGTCTATCAACAACTTTTCGCAAATTTGATAATCATGATATCTGATAATAACAAGACCAACAGCAATAATAGTAACATAATAATAATAAATAATAGTAAATTAAACTTCATGAATATTTATTTACATGTTCGCATGCAAAATGATGAGTGCATTCTTAAATAACGGCAAATGATGATAATTTTATGCAATAACTTTCTGCATTCTGAAAGCAAACAACATGTACCGTACAATACATAGACATGAACAGCATTAGAACTGCTTTCATTCAGAATCCTTGGATTTGTCATCTATCACACTGAGCAAAAGGGAAACCACACCCTCATACACACAAACACACACACATACAACCTATGTACTTTTAAATTTTGTTTTGTTCATGTGGTTCACAGATACAGTCATCACCTTCCCCGTCATCATCGTTCTCCATCCTCATCGCCTCAGCAAAGCGATAAAATCACTGACGACGGCTCTGGTTGAAATTATACAAATGAGATGAAAGAAAAGCAAAAAGCAAACATATAACCTCACAAAATAATATCTTTTTGTCGCTGATATGATTAAACAAAAACAAAACACAAAAAAGAGACAGAGAATATATTTTTCAAGAGCTTTCTCTAATTTCCAATAAAAAATACATGGCAATGCTTTTTCACTAACCGTGCTGTTCAACCATGAATTGTGCTAAATTTTTAGGCATGTGCTGGATCCAAACAAAAACCAAAGAAAACGATAGAAGAAACATGAACAAGGAGAAAAAAAAGCAACACAAACTGAACAAAAACAATAAGATAAGAACAAAACAACAACCAGCACAACAGCAAATGACGAAAATAACAACAAGAATAATATTAATCAATCAAGCTATACTTGTGACAATAAAAACACAGTATATAATCAAAAAGACAGACAGAACTAAGGCCTCTAGGCTTTACAAAACAGAACATATTTATGAATTCTACAGCTGTCTTTTGGCAGTGGTCTATCAACAATAACTCAGTGGTTCTAACATTAAACAGTTCTGAAAAAAAAAAAAGAAAAACCAAAAAAAAACAAAAAAAAAAACAACCAAACTGTGGTCTGAAAATTAAAGCAAACATACATGTACGCACACAAAAGAAAATCTGGGAAAAATACTTAATACCTTACAAAATGCACATTGTCATCATAAATGAGAAAGGCATCATATGATATGACACATAATGTCATACTCACTTCAAAGAATAAATGGATGATTTCATGAGGAGATCAAAACAATGATCAAATTATTAAAAAAAAAAAAAAAAGTCTCGACTTTTCTTCTAATCACATAAAGTGAAATCTCTAACCTACCGATACTGAAATGAGAGATAATCAACATTTCACCACATTTATGCCCATATCTCCAGCCTTGTTTGTTTTTTTACATACAATCTTTAAGCCTGCACTGCAATCAATCTCATTTTTACCCTTGTGTTCGTTTAGTGAGGATTGACAAATTTCATGAGACACTGAAGTAACTGACAAGACATGACATAAATGTCCAGACTTTTACCACATTCGTCATATAGACTCATATACAAGGCCCATACATACCCATGTTCAGCTGTTTAAAACTGTACATCACTAAAATGAACAGACACAAAGTAATGACCAATGGACTATGTACTTATGCAACAGAGCAAATGTAAAAGATTTGTTTTTCTGATGACAATATTCATATACTGTTTGAAATGGCACATGTGTGGTCAGATTAGGTTACAGATGTTTCCAATATCATGGTGCGGGCAAATAGTGTTAGAGTAAGGGGGGGGGGGGGGGCAGATAATGATGGACCTGAATGGGACTGGAACATGGGGAAGGTCTGGTGTGCTCAACAAGTTCAGGGCAATGGCCAAACAGAGAAGAACCAAAGATCTATAGCTCAGCGATGCATTTAAGAGGAAAGAAAAGGCCAGAAAACATGAGACGTGTTTATAAATGATTGAAGAAAGAACATGCAAGGAATAAAAAACACTCAAAATTCTGATTTAGACTGTGAAAATCATTTTATTTGTTAACCTTCCAATGCCAAAGAGGCTGATCTGATCCAGGACTCGCTACGCATAATTTACATGGTAAATGCAAACCCTAACAATTGACTGACAATGTTAAATGTCACGAACTGCCACTGTTTTAACCTAAATGTATGTCTTCATAATGATTCCTACTTCACCAACATTTTCCATTGACACCATGAGGGTTAACTTGAGATAATTTCCTGAGTTCTCTGGATAAGGAGTAATAAATAAGACACTTGCCCTGAGTATAGAAATCTTTGTAACATTTGAAGTTCAAGCCTATCCTTTTCTAGCCTGTCTACTTTGTCAATGTAAAAGGCAAAACATTCTGTAAATAAATGTATGCATCTTTTAAAAAAAACGTACTCATGAATTCACTTTTAACTTTTAAGCACGGAGAGAGAAACTGATCTCAAAATGCTGACAATTATTTCTCTTGGAAATCGGACTTTTTCACCTGTAATAACACTTTCGAGATAAAAAGATTTATCTCACAAAAGACCAGAAGAAGCAGCAAACAAAAACTGACTGAAGGCAAACCTCTACCCAGTAAAACTAAAGCAAACCTATATCATAACCATTGACCTCTCCTGTGCTTGAATGCTTTCACTGTAGGCAAAACAGAAAACTATATCTCAGGAAAAGATCAAAGTATGTACTTTGAGAATCCTATCTGATAAACAGAGGCCATTAGCAAAGAAGTACCAGCACTGCTAATCAGCTGAGCAAAGCAAGTGAGATTCTCAACCCTCTTTCACACCAAAATGATCTCATTAAACACAAACTGAAGTGGATTTCTAATAAAGTGGAGAACATGTCTATATTGTGACAACCCTCTTAGCTAGGCTGGTTAGTGGGACTGGGTTGAACAAGAGACAATGTTAACATCCAAGGTGAATACTGAGTGACTGGCCCAAGGCACTTGTCAATACTGTCAACTGAAATGACAGACATTTCGCTGATGAAGAAAAATATCATGACTTAACATTAAAAAAGAAACAGATTCTACATCAATGAACTATACCTACAACAGCAGTGAGTTTTTTTCCCTCCTCTCTTGTTAATAAGTTATAATCTATGATGCAAAACTGATTAAGAAAATAGAGAAATTTATTATATGTACAATCCATAAACTACAAAATGAACAGTAGCATTATTCTTTGTAACAAATCAATCTCATGAGATATTTAACAAGAAAAATGAATGAGAAATTCATAACCTGAAAACTTTTTAGTCTCAGAGTACAGACAGCACCTAAAAAAAGAAGTTCACTACAACTGCCAGGACCTCTGATGATTCTTAACCTGGTCAGAACCAAGATCAATCCACTAGGTTTGAAAAAAGCTGATTCAAGTTTTAAGTCTAAACTTGCAGCAGTTTTACTCAATTGAAGGTGTAGATCTTAGCAAAGACAGTGTCAACAATAATATTGTTTTTCACTGGCAATGATAGCTAATAGTAACAATATTGATAATGAGGTTTTTTTTTCCATGTGGTCATCATTTTACATATGTATGTTGATCTAAAATTCTTTCAGGGGAATGGTAAAAAATGTTATGAGACGGTCTTGAAAAAAGATCATAACTTTGTGAAGTCATGATCTGATTTGATGTAATGTTCATGATAAAGGAAAAACTGATTCTTTACCTTTGGTATTTGTCAGCATCAGACAAGTTAAATAGTAACTGTAAGGTTATTCAGCAAGAAACACACTGTATAAGAAGAAGTTATTTTTTTACTCAGAGGCAACAATGAAGTAACTTCATGATCTACAACATGAAAATCTAAAATGTCAAAGATATAGGTGAGATTCCACAGCACTAATGACAGACTCTAACACAAAAATGAAAAAGAAAAAAAATTTTTTTCACTGAAAGAATATAGAACATGATTTACTGAATTTATGAATGACAGAAAATTGAGCAGAGAAAAGAAAAACAAAAATTCCATGACTTTATCATATGGCTCTGATAAATCACCCTCTAACAGCTGCAACTCTAGTCATGGAAGATTCAACTTGCTAAAGGACAGAAAGAAGAAATAACAAGGCAATATAACTGACAATAGATTGATTGTTTTAACATCAATTTCTTCATTTTTTATCTGATGTTGATTAAATATCATAATTGTAGCTGCAGCTATGATGTTGGAAGAGGAAAGAACTAGAAAATAAATGACATAACATTTCTAAATACAAAACACTAAAAGAGAACAAACTTTCTCTTCCTTATGCAATGACTAAAAATTCTGAGAAGTCAATTCAGTGATATCACAAACACCTACATAAGGTTGCAGCATAGCAAACTTTGATTTGGTGATTTCACAAAACTGCCATGCTACTATGAATTCTTTTTCTGATGTTGATCAATTACTATTGAGTAGCTGTATTTACAATATTGAATTGGACAGGGCCTCAAGAACATGAGAAACAACATGAACAAATATAAGTAAAATTCCTCAAGCAAATTTGATACTTGCCCTCACACTACCACTACAGATTTTGAACAAATGAAATCATGCAGGACTCTTAAATCTATCTACAATTTTCATTCAACATAAACATACAAGTTTAATCATAGCACTGAAAGAAGAAGAAAATAGAGGAAATCTGCTCTACAGACAATCCCATAAACTAGGAATTCGTAATGGCAGTTTTATTCACTTTCAGTGCATGACAGAATGTGTCTGACATTACACGAGGGACAGCAGAATAACTTGCAGAGGTCATGGTAGAGTCAAAAGTCAAAATTGAACCATAGTAGCAGTTAACCATTTGTCCCTGCTGGCGTCTGTGTGAACTGACAGTTGCAAACATATCAACCCTTGTAAGTAAGAAAAAATGACAGATATCCATAGAAACAGTACAATTAATTCTGACCTTCAGTTGTCTGTGTTTTGTATCTCAGCTCTGATAACTAAAATTACATGCCCACACAGAGGTCTTTTGCCAAGATCAATCAAGTTTATCAGATGTTGAAACTTTCCCTTTCTCTC
Source organism: Peronia verruculata (assembly GCA_038406235.1). NCBI lineage: Eukaryota > Metazoa > Mollusca > Gastropoda > Systellommatophora > Onchidiidae > Peronia > Peronia verruculata. The sequence goes on along the minus strand of JBCAUA010014120.1, from coordinate 4,543 downwards.
TTTGCATTGACCACTGATGGAGCAAACATCCTGTAGAAAAAGATGTTCTATTGATTCGTCAGTTCTTTAACTTACTGCTGGTAGATCTGTCACTACTGGTTGTGACATTTCCTGCCCTTGTGTCGCCTACTTTAATTTTACATTTATAATAAATTCTTCAACTCCAGGCCTATCTCCAGTATGCATTTGTCATTATGTGGTTTCTGACAGGCACTAGGGCCAGAATTCCAGTACTGGGTACACAACTGTCATAGAGAAAGAAGTAATCTCACATGAGAACCAGTTCAAGGCTTAGTAATACAATGTATGTGACACAAGGAAAGAATTTATTCAAGTTTTTAAAAATCTGACTTCAGTAAATCTGGTGAAGAAATAACTATCTGCTAAAACGAATTAAACCAGAAATACAACATTAAGGGCAATTGGTTGTCTCGTTTATGGCAAACATAAAATGAAATGATATCCATTTACTAAAAGTTCTTCACCAACATTGTCATGCAGGAAATCTACAATACGGGTGGGCAACAATAGTCTGTTTTGACATTTGACTTTTCATTCAAATGGAGAACTAGAGAAGAAAACTACATGCTGTTGAAATCTGTGGATGACTACACAGTAAAGAATATTCTTGAAGATGTAAATAACAGGTAATGCAGGTTACATACTTTGAGATTATCAGGATTAACAACATATAAACGAAATTTCTGATCACTTGTGCCATTCAATTGAAGTACAGTCACATTACTGATGATACTGTGGGTATGAACATAACTGAGCACTTATGACTCAACTCCTAAATAACATGACAAACAGAGGATATGCATATCAACAGATGCAATAAGAATACTATATAGAATTTTTCATAATTTCATAGGAGAACATAAATTATCATGACAGCAAAACATACACTGACAAAGCCTTATGCTTTACACATTGCACATCAACGGTGAATAATTAAATAAAGAATAAATCTGAGAGGCACGTTATGTCTGTAACAGTTTCAAATTATTGTCACTTTCCTTTTGTACCAGCACTCAACTCAAACTTTCAATATGTAGTAACTAATTGTGCATGTCACAATCTGTGTCTCAAATGAAAAGGTTCTATTTTTCTGCAAGTTCTATTTTGCTATTTAAAAGAAATCAACCATTAATTGTTTGTTGTTGTTTATGAATGAATCATAAATGAAAAAAAAATAAAAAAAAACTATACCAATGTACAAATAAATTCTGCGCTTAATCCAGATACAAGTAGGAAGTATGAGGAGAGTTTAACGAGGAGCGTACAAAACAACATCCTTGACAGTTCATGAGTTTTTACCGCACTGTCAACTATACTGATTCAAAATAACACCTTCAGGTTATGACTAACTGACTAGGAGTTAGCCAGTTGTAACAAAAAATCATGTCTCTTTTAGATTGCTACTGTTGGTGTTGAATTGTCTGGTTGACAATACTGTATGTCTTCTAGTCTGTGAGGAATTTCTATACCTCATTCTCACAGAAGGGAGGAAAATAGGAATGTCAATACTTTTTACAATGAGCAAACACAAGAGTCACTGTGTTATTTCCCCTCTCCAATATTTTGTTTCACATGGTACACAAAAGAGAAATCTGACATCTCTTTTTCATTTGGTGAAGAACAGTTTGTGAACTGTTATGAGTGGACACAAAACTTCTATAGTGAAATTTTGTTTTAAAAAAAAAGATGAAATCTGGACTAACAAACATGACTGGGTCCATTACTGCTCCAAAGTCATTTCTCTTTTATAGCTTTGGAATGTGGAGACACTTTGTACCGGGGCCATACCATCATGCCAGACATGTTTATATGCATGCAAATATCTCAGCTACACTGTCAACTGCCAAGTTTTAGCAAACACTGATATTTAACACAATTTTTGGAATAAGCTTCACAATTTCACCACATCATAATCTGGTCAACCGGTGGCTCCAATCACAGAGTTAACTACTTCTTAATCAGCACTGTTGATCAAAAATAAAAAAGCACCTGAAGAAGTAATTGTACTTTACTGCAATTTTAAGCAGTCTATGCGCTACATTAATCACTCAGCATCGATGTAACATATATGCCTTTACTGCAAACTGACATTTCAGGCCACCATATCAGGTGCAATATGATGCTACAGAATGTTAAAATTTTCCACATGTACCATGGGCTCTCCCCCAAATGTTTCATTGCACCAGACCACTATCACAACCCACAGCCAACATAAGTCACAATATTACACTTGTTGCTTTGTTCTGTTCTTTCAGATATCACACAACACTGGGGAAATGTCCTCACAGTTTCAAGGATTCATCCATGTTGGCCATCTTATGTTATCAATATACAATCTTTCAGACATTTCAATCTCTCTTTCTCTCTCTTTCTCCATATGGCAGTCATCTTCATAGTTTGTACAAGGAGCGTTCTGTGCACCAGGAAATAATGGAACAGCTTCATGTCTCTTCCAGAGTACAGTATGTACTGTGGTTATGACCTATGTGCTAACAACACTTTACATCAAAGCCACATGACATCACCCACTCTGTAGAGCTGTTGTCACTGTGGCGTACATTTTTGTCAACATACGTGTCACTGACAGATTTCCAAATTATGATACATATAATATATAGTGTCAGGTAAAGTGTTGCTTGCATATAGGACATTCTAAAAGTAAGAAAAGCACTAAAACTTCAGAATATTTTTTAAAAATTGCCACATATGATGCCCTTACATTCACATCTGAATAATATTTGTTTAGTCTTTTCAACATACTTCTTTTGATACACAACAGAATTTTAAAATTTCAAATTATATGTACACATGCAGGGCTTTCAATCTTTCTACACTCTAAAATGTTTCCTGTCAGATTGCATTCTGTGCCCATGTGGCCTATGTACAGCATATCTTAGTCACATTTACTTTTTGCCACTATCCTATTTTTCACACCAACAATTTGAGCATAAGCCTAGCTTAGGCCAAAATGATACTGGAAAACACAAACCACGAAATAAGAAAGGAAATCTGACCAAAAAACAACAACAAAAAATGCATCAAAGCATAGCAACTAAGGCCCCAGTGCACACTTTTGATCACATGATTTAAAGGCCCATAAAAGTCATTTCACAATAAACTGTGATAAAAATAGCTCCAATTCACATTCAGCATGGCAAGTGACAACTTAAAAATGAAAGTAAAAAGATGACAGCAAGAGAAAGAGAGAACAGGCCTCACAAATTACTACATGTATCTCCCTGATAATGTCATAGGTCTGGGAGTTGGTGAAGCACCTCATCACATCATCTGTCTGCACAAATGTGTCATTCCATGCACATTTATGTCCTTTCTATCACAAACATTTTAAGTTAAAAGACCTCATATGGGCTTTTTACCAGCATAAATTTGTGTTGTGAACTAAAAGTTTAAAACATGTTGGTACATAACATGTCATTTCTGGTATGTCTAGCTTTGCTTCTAATTTCTGATGAAACAATTTGATCATCCAATTATTATTTTGTCTTTTTGAATTATGAATGGCAATGAGTAACAATTAGTTTCACAATATAGTTGGTTCATTTGATAAAACTATCAGTAATTCCATTGGGCCCAAGCAAAAGGACATGGGTGACCCAGCTGTCGTCCTTGCAAAAGGTAGTAAAAGTTGATATTCACGGTCACTAAAACAGTGACATCCAAAATAGCTGTTAGGAAAACATGGGGGGCAAAAATGAAAAATAATCAATCAATCAAGAAATCAGTTGATAAATAAACAAACAAATAAATAATACTTTTAAAAAATCAATTAAAAACATATATGTAGTCGAGACGCGACATGATGAAATCATGCGCTAGTCAAACTGAGATGACTGGAGAAATCACACGTTTTTTAACACTGAATTAATTTTTAATACATTTTTTTCCTTCACCAAACCCTTCTACATAAATCCAAAAATGCATTTTAGAGATCAATTTGCAGAAATATGTGAAAGCCCAAAAATTGTAACTTAATGGCATGGCCTAACAAGGATTAATAAGGACTTACAAAAGTGATCTACCATTTTCTCAATAAAATCAGATGCAGCCACAGGTTATCCCTATCGTATTTAATTGACAATATCTTAACTTCTATCCAAGATAGAACAATAATTTTTTCTAATACTGACAGGGAAATGAATGATCTTGATAGTTATACCAATAACTCATATGATCAAAATTTGTTGAGAACCTGATTTCATTGTGTCACATCTCATACATAAAACCAACTCAAGGGGAAATACTATCATTTTTTTTTTCTTTTTTCTAGAAAACATAAACTCCAGGTCATTAATTTGTTATCTATTGAGAGTTGATGACATTCAATCCTTTACAACACCTAAAACTGCCAAAGAACAACATTAAAAAAAAAATGTATTCCATTCAACCAGTGATGGGTTTTTTTCCACCAAAACACAAGAATCTCAGTAGCAATAAGGGAGGGAGGAGACAAAAAAAAAAAAAAAAAGAGAGAGAGACTTTCTCCCAAACCACAAAATGAGTG
>JBCAUA010014109.1:0-13002 GCA_038406235.1 Peronia verruculata | reverse complement strand
TCTTTCTTTCTTTCTTTCTTTCTTTCTTTCTTTCTTTCTTTCTTCTTTCTTTCTTTCTTTCATTCTTTCTTTCTTTCCCTGAAAGTTAAATATACAACTTTACTTTGATACCTGAAATCTTGACTGACCTGTTTGATCTAATCTAGGAGGGTGTTGCAAGGCCGAGTTAGAAACGTTTCTAATGCTTGCTTACCCTTCATAGCCACAGTCGTTTTACTAGTAAAAAATGTTTTATTGAACTACTGACACTCTTGCCTTTCTGCCTCTCCCTTTTGTTGTTGTTGTTTTCATTTTTCTAATGCAACCGAAAATAATTGCTGAGAGTAAATCAAAGAACTGATTTTAATTTCTGAAGGCTATTTTTCATTAACAACAACAACAACAACAACATAAAAGTTACTATGTACCGAACTGCAATCCATAATAGTTTACTGGTTTGGATACATAACTATAGAAAGTCCTACAGACTTCTTCTACTGAGTGAACATGCATTTCCAACTTCCATACGAAAGTTTTATGCTTTAGGTCATAGAGCAATTACATGTATTTAGAATTGGAGGCGGGGTCCAACCAATCAGTTCAACTGCCTATGAAGTCAGTTCTATAACTCTAATCCACTTGGAAAAGACGTTTAGTTTGCTACTGCCACATTTTTCATACCTCAGGGAGTGAGACTGAACCACAAACACACGCACGCACACACACACACACATACACACACACGCTCGCGTGCACACACACACACACAAACACACACACACACACACACACATGCACACACACTTGTATGATAATCTAATTATTTGATTCAGACTTGACTTCAGTAAGATTTAGCTTGGCATGAAAAAATAAGACTAAACAAAACAAACCAGAAATGAAGCTGAAGATACAATCATGTATGTTCAACATTGAAGTCACTTCTGACTTAGATGAAACTAAAGACAGCGTGAGGAAAAATAAATAAATCTCAAAGGAAATCATTAAAATTGTCTCAGTTTGCAATGTTGTTTTCCACAATGTCTTACTTAGTCTGAAAAGAAAAGGGCAGCATGAACAAAACGAATAGGTATGTAAACTAATTTCTCATGTCACTGGTTTTATACTTACGTTTGAAGAGCAGGGCGGAGGTGGTGAGGAGAAGTGGGGCGAGAACAAGGAGGAACTTCATGATTGTCTGTGAGGGCGAGGGTGAGTCTGAGAGTCAAGAACGACGGCTGCTGGTTATATAATTTAATACTGGCGTCATCAACGTAACAGCTGCTGTGGACTGCATGATCCCATACACTAGACCGTGGGACCTCTTATCTCAGTCTGTCCTATTTACTCCTATTTCGATTTTTTTTCCGGGGAAAAAAAGGGGGGGGGGGGGGGATTTTCATTACTGTTTAATTTTTGTTTGTTCATATCTTTTTTTTTCTGTTGTCTTAAATGAAAAGAGTAAAGGTCTTTTTTTTTTTCTCATTAGTGCTTGTCAATAACTTTTGTTTTTTCCTTTAAGGAAAGGAAATAATCTAGCTGAAGAATAAAAACTCGTTCATTGTCATTGTGAAGAAAGATAGCTTATTGGTCGGAGGCTGAGAAGTGTAACAAGTTATGTGAAAAAGTAAATGAGAATTGTTTTGCACTCTACCTTTGTAACCCATCTGTTGTTGTTCGCAAAATTGTATTGTTTGTGGCATTCGTCCTATGCAGGACACTCCCACAGAATTAGTGGCCTGATAAAGCAAAAAAGGATGATTAGGCAGAATGCAGCAACAATGATTTTTACTAACGCTGTTCCCGCTAGAAACATAAAAATGTGGCCCTCGTGAAACTTTATAATGGATGTTGCGGTACAAAAACTTCCATACAATGTATATAAAGGGAAATAAATAGTGACCTGTTGACTTAGCCAGGGAATGCGCTGCTAAGAACTGGGCTGTATTTGACCTATTGATAAATACATATACCAACAACCTTTACATACGAGCCAGTTATTCCAAAAGTGACATGGTGACTAAACTACACATTCAATCAGTAGCTTAACTATATAAATTCGCAAATGCACTATTTCTTAAGCTTTTCTGAACATGAGTCGCTTTGTAATCTATCTTAAGCTCTTGTTAAAAAGTACCTCAAGGCTGCTGAGATGAAAGTCATCGACTCGACATCCCTAGGACGATTTTAAGGGAGCGGTTATTGGATTATCTTTTTCTATATCTATCTGTAGAAATTGTTTGAAATGGTAGATCACAGAATAAACACAAAAATATGTTTTGCGAATGAACAAAACTAAGAGCTGCGTCAAGTTTTATTTTATATAATTTTTCATCTTATAAGTGTGAAAATATTACGAGTCCATGGGTGCCATTTGAGCATGTCCGGTCTGTAGGCTAAAACCGAGTTCATGTGTTCATGTATACATATGAAAATTTGAAGTATTCCACGACCATTTTAATTTCTCTTGCGTTTGTTGTTTGTCTGTAAGCTAAAATCGGCATTACTTACTGGTTAAAAAAAAAAAAAGTTGAAGACAGATAAATCTAGTGAGTTTTTTTTTTTCTGTGTGTGTGTGTGTGTGTGTGTGTTTTAATTGTTAATGAAAAGTTACAGTCTTTAATTTAGACATGATTTTTTTAAAAATGTCTATTATTTACACCTTTGTCAAAGGGTTAAAAGCTATTACTGTAGATCCTTGTAAGTCAAGGGTTAATAAAGAGATAATTCCGAAGTCTCTTCCTTCAGTTTAAAGTTTTCCCATCCATTGTGTAAGTAAAAAAGGAGGGTCCATTCAGTACAATTATTACATATAATATATTTTTATACTCTCTGAAACTAGTGCAATTTTTTTTTTTTTTTTACCACCATTCATGCAAGCGTTAATGTGAAATTACATTAAATACATTTTCATAACGCGTTTTGCACCGAAACTGTTACATATAGCCTTTATTTTACCCGATAACCAGGAGACAGAATTGGCGTACCAGTCGGTGTCGGGGCCAGGGCTATTGTTGGAGGAAACTTAGAAGTAGAACAAAGAAAAAGTTGGCATCTGCTTTAACACATCACGAACAAAATGGCAAGTGTGAACATCTCGTTACAAAATTGGAGACATGTATGATGCAGATAGTGACTATTGCCTTATTTGGCGATAACGCCACTGAAGAAACAGAAATCAGCAGGAATCGACAACATTGCACCAGAATCATTCATCCAAAGATGAATTAAGGGGTTAAGTCATTATTGACGCATTATTAACAGGAATCTCAAACACGAGTCGAGGACAGAGAAATGAGAGGGTATTACATAAATCAAGGGTTATGTTCTTATCTGGGTTCTATTACAAATACTTATTCACATTTCATCTCTCTCTCTCGAAAAAAAAAAACAGAATCTGCCAAACACAGATCTGTCAGACTGTCTCCGTTGGTCTGGTCAAATCTGAAGAAAGCTGAAGATCATGTTATTAATAAGCAAGGAAGTCTAGAGATTTTGCAATAGGTCACGTCCTTCCAACATGAAGGGGGATAACAGAGGACAACTAATCGAGAATACTTGCCACGATGATACAAGTATATAGACTGCTTCAACCGTTACTGTTTGTACAGAGAGCCAAAGTACTTTAAGATCTGAGATGATGGTACTTTCAGAGGAATCACGAAACGACCACTGTACATTTATTTTACTATCCAGTAAGCTACATACAAAACTGAATTTTGTCGTCATGAAAATGAGGATGCAAAAGTCCATTATGTTTGAAGCACTGCGCATTGAGGTAATAATGACCACATAACAAACTAGTGTAACACAATAGTGCTATGTTATTTTATTTTTTTTACCACGGTTGTGGTCAGCTGAGATAACCACCACTACAGGAGATTGAACTTATAAAAACCATAACCATCATGATGCACTGAAAGTAGGTTATAATTAAGAGATAATTATTTGGCTGCACTCTGAACATCTTTCTCGTTCCCCTCTCTCCCTCTCTCTAGTCTCGTGCCCCTCGAACAAATGCGAACGCCTTTCAGATTTCCATAGACACAAGTGATGGTTGAACTAGGTCTAGATCTCATTCTTTAGTTTGATTGCTACCAGTCATCCGAGCACATGATATAATGTTACTAAGCCTTTCCTATCTTATTATTATTATTTTTTTAAATGTTATTTTTCTCAGGTCAACAAGGCATTCCACGGGCCCTAACTCAATAGTCTTTTATTGTGCATCTGGAATATTTTATATAATGGATCTGTTTCTTCATGGTTTAAAGTTCTTTCCTTGCAATTGTCCCTACAATTCTCTGTCGCGGCCCAACGTATTTATAAGAAAATGGCTGAGATAGTCTTAATTAACCAGAAAGACTGAAAGGCCTACAAAAACTGAACCTTCTCTGTACTGGCGTTGCTGTTAAATTTCAAGGAACAGCAGCTGAAATACATATTGTGTGTGTGTGTGTGTGCTTGCGTGCGTGCGTGCGTGTGTGTGTGTGTGTGTGTGTGTGTGTGTGTGTGTGTGTGTGTGTGTGTGTGTGTTATTTATAATCAGAACTATACACAGAAAGACGAAGCCAATGGTGACTTAGAAATGTTTATTTTTCATCATATTTCTGGTAGCCTGTTATCCAAATTTGTCTTCTGTGATGAGGTAGATGCGAACAATATTGCTCAATGTAGGGAAACTGAAGCTTAAGGATCAGCACAGGTCAAGAGCTACATTGTCAGTGAAGTAGATGTGCATAGTGGTGAGGGTACCAGCATTGTCCAGACAGGTGGGGACCTCCTGCATAAACAGCTGGAAAAGAAGGACAGAAAGCAATGTACAATATGCTCAGCAAAGTGAAATATTATTTTCTATTTCGTATAAAATACTGGAAATGCACAACATAAATAAATAAATAAATAAATAAATAAATAACAATTTAAAAAAATAAGATCATATGTTCACAATCTAATGACACCAGACTCAACTACTGAGACCATTGTACAGTGTACATGCATGTGTGCTTTCTAGCAGTTCAATCACTACCAAGTAATAGATTTGTCTCATAGCGGGATAAAATAGATCAGATGTCCAAGAGGGCTTTGTAGAAGAATTGACTTGTGCCGACTACGGGACCTCAGAGATTAACTTTCAATTTGAATATCTTTGGCAAGAATGGCTGGCAGGTAAATTATATATGTCTATATATATATATATATATATATTTTTTTTTTTTTCACCCAAGTAAAGGCCGTTCTAATCTCTTCCTATTTACACCAGTGACTCTAACATATGACAAATGTGACAGATGATTTTGTGACATTTGTTCATTTCATGACACTGTCTCCAGCTTTGGCAGTAATTTTAACATCTACAGATAGACATCTAGGTTTTCATACGAACGTTTTCTCAAAGAAAAGAGGACGGCCAGAGAAAGCCCGTGCTTGTTTGTGGTTAAATTTTAAAAGGTGTGAAGGTGGGAGATAATTACCCCATAACTTCCTTGAGCGGGATGCTCGTATCGCTTAGAGGTCAGATCGGTGACCAAAGCCCAACCAAAGGCGGTCAGTTCTCCGTTGTTGTAGAGGAGGAAAGATGGGAACATTTCGTCACATTTCGAGTCAGTGTGCAAGTCGTACCAATAGTGTTGTCCTGGAATAGCAAAGGCAATCATTTATATATTTATAATTGAGAATAGACGTGTATTACATATTAATATACATGTAAGTTGCAGTTATATTTGCCTCATCTCCATATTATAACAAAACCTGTCATCATATGCTATGGATCCACAACTTTTCCGTAACGTTTAAATAAATAGAAAGATACTATACCTTGTCAAATTTCAGACATTTGTGTACATTTACATTATATAAGAACGTAAGTCACGCAACCCGATGAAGTGACAATGGTATGAAATTTTGTTTGTGCGTAGGGCTATTGATGTCAATGGAAAGAGAAATTAGTGAGCTTTACTTCGGTTTAAAAAAAAAAAAATCATTGAGCTAAGATGCCTGTGCAGAGGAGAGATATTCAGATTCACAGTTAATTCATGTGACTCCGGCGTCAATAAAGTACAGATTTTCTCACGGAGAGCCAATCTGACATACCAACTTGTTTTGCCCCGTCGCGTGACATAGTAAGTTCAATTGGTGTCCAGTATATGTAGCCCATATCAATGTAAAATGTTTACCATTGCATTGTCTGTTCTGTCCTTTTTTTTTTTTTATGAGATTTATTTATGTATTTATGATATACGAATAACATAACACGTGTTATGTTATTTTTTTTACCACGGTTGTGGACAGCTGAGATAACCACCCCTACAGGAGGTTGAAAAGCTTACAAAAACCATGACATAACTCTTTATGTCAGATCCCAGATACAGGCTCTGTTTTAGGCCGAAAACATACTGGTTCGTCCGATTAGCAGCCACCAAAAGGTAGGCGGCTGTCGGAGCAAAGAAACGTAAACAATGTGAATCCGCTCAGAGACATGTAAGTAGAGACTGCCGACACAAAAAAAGTTCCGATGCGCATGCCTTGACATCTCGGGGGACAAGGTTTTTCCGGTTTTGAATATTTGTATATAGATCCTTTCCACGTTCGTGTTTACTTCCGTGTTTGGATGCAAATTTTTGGTGGGCGGACGCGGAAGAGAAACGTCATAAGTGATTAAATTCCGTGTTTGAAATGTAAACATTAGACAGTGGGGCGGACGCGAAAGCGAAACGTCATAAGTGATTTACTTTTGTGTTTGAAATGTAAACAACAGAATGGTGGGCGGACGCGGAAGTGAAACGTCATAAGTGAACGACCTATACGATATGAAGCAGATATATGTTCCCTTGACAGCTTTTATTCTATTTGCCTTTAATAACTTCATTTCAGAGTTCCTTAGTATGAAGTCATGAAATATATTATGATGAAAACAGAACTGCTATTACTAGCTCGGGGTGAACAGCTTATGTCTCCCGGGCAACACTGAAAACACAACTCTTTAATCATTGGATTACTATTCTCTCTAATCTGGACCTGAATTGTGGCAGAGATGGTTCTCATAGAGTCTTTGATGTTGTCTACGTCTACTACAGTACACCACTCAGGAGGTCAATCTCTTCAAAGAGTCAGTCTTTATATTTTGTGCCAGTAAGTCATATAGTTTTAGAAGTTTTTGAAGGTTTTGAAAAGTTTCTTCTTGCTGTAAAGGGATCACGTTGAACAATGTTCTAGCCTGACATACCGTATACTATAAAAACGAGCCATGGAGCATCAATCTGGATTTCACGACCGAGATAATCTCTTGTGATAAGAGATTGAAAGGCCCATATAAATTTGACAATTTGGATGACATTCTTGTTTGCCTCTACCAGGGTTAAGCTTCCTAACCTTTCATCTAATTATTCATAATTCATCAACGTATATAGCTTTAAAAAATGTGAACATACATACATACATACATACATACATACATACATACATATACATACATACATACATACATATATACATACACACACACAGAGGGAGTGAGAGAAAGAAAATAATAACCATGATTATCTTTAGTGACATCCACTCTTTGATCAAGTAGGCTAATTGTAAGTATTTGTAGAGCAACTACATCACTGTGATTTGCACCATCTGTCGCCACTGACCAAAATCCACTATAAATTAGAATTGCCAAGTCTTTTCTTTTTTCTGAGCTGGGGGAGGGCTGATAAAAATTGAAATAACGGGTTAGAACAGCCTGTGGACTATTTTTTTTAAAGTCACAGCAAGCAATCGATGTTTATACAGATTCTCCTTCATTTTCAGTACATAAAGTATCGCTGGATTTGCCTAGCTGCACCATTTTCGAATGCTAATAATAATAAATGGTGATGAAAATAGTTCCGAAGAAGAATCTAAAGGGGTTAAAAAGTCTGGCCAGTGCCATCAATTTGTCAAATGTTTCACATACCGAGGTCTACAGATTGTTGCTTGTTTCTCTGAGTATGTACTTTATTTACCGGTAGACAGTCAGTCTCAGATTTTGAAGATTTTGCTGTAAATGAATTCGATGATGATAATGATGATGATGACAATGTCTCACTTTGTTGCCTTGAAGAAAAGTCAGGTCGAGTTGAACATTTGGCAGGTGATTATCAACACCAATATCACGTTTTTGTATAATGTTATTTCACTTGTTCGGTTGGGTGTCCTTTGGACAGTTTTATTTTATTTTATACAATGATGATGATGATGATGGTGAAAATAAGCAGAAGAATCACGGTATTAATATCACAAAGAAATGAAATATTATATCATAATAGCAATAATGCTTCTATAGTGATGATAACTACTATTACTTTTAATATTATTACCATTTTTCTAATTTAATATTATTATCTTTACGGAGTTCTAGTCATCGGCACGGTGTATTCAAAGGCACAAATCAAATATTAATATATATCAAACAGGAACGATCCAAATGATTAATAATACAAAACGCACAAAAATATAAATATGAACAAAAAAAATGGAACGCACACATACATACACACACATGCACAAACATACATCCACAAATAATACTCATTACCATAAAAACCAGACAAGCTGTGAAAGTGTAGACTGAGAACAAATCGCCATGCTAGCAAGGGTCTAAGTATTCGCTCTTGTGGCTAAGCCCCCGGGCGCACTATCCTGTTTCGCCCTCTGCTTGGCAGCGAATGAGGATTTTTCGCTCGCTTGATGCAGAGTTTACCAAGCGGTTCTTTTTTTCCTGGTATTTTATCTTTGCATGCCTATTAACGGGCGAAGACGAGTCGATTCAAGCTTTTTGCATGAATTTTGACAACCTAAGAACATTTTCAAGTAAATATGAAGTTGAGAGACTAGTTGGGTTTAATACAATTTGAGTCGTACAATGCTTAAATTTGTTTTTTATTCTAGATATTCTCTATTTTCTTCGTGTGCAGTGGTCTGCGACTGACCTAGATCTAAATTTTGAATCTAGGCTAGTACCGGTAGTCAGATCTAGTAGTAATAGTAGGCCCCAGGGTTGTTTATAGACCTGTGTTGGCCAAAAAGAGTTGATTCTCGATTTGGTGAAAATTATTAGACATCACAATTACACAGATGTATGGAAAATCCTTGCCACAATTACCCGCTTCCCTCTTCATGTCACACTTTTAATTATTATTTTCAGATCCGTCGTAGTTGTCGGCAAAGAATGTTGTGGTTTCCGATGCCTTCTACAAAAGAAGTCATTAATTCAAATGTAAAAAAAGTCCTCTTCTTTACTTGAAAGCCAATAAATATCAAGAAGCTGCTTTTTAATGTGACAAATCCTCATGAGAAATCCGCTAACATATTGGAAAAATCAGAAGAGACAGAAATCATTTTCACAAGATAGTTTCCAGTCTGTACCAGAAAGCTTTCGCCAGCTTGAGGCGATCTTGTGGTTACAGGAATAGAAAATAAAAACAAACAAACTGCATCTTTACTCGATACTTCTCTGATCTTGACGAAAATTAAAATGTAGAATTTGTCCTCATATCTCTAAATGCTTCTTCAATTAACCTTTAGTCAATCAGAAAAATAATACACCTGAATGTCTTACAATTGCAGTAGCCAGTGTATGATATTTTGTCAGCTAGAAAATATTACACGATGTGACGCCATATTTTTTCTACAATCGTCCAAGTCAGTTTTAGGCTATTTTGAAATAGGAATCTGGCCAAATTCAAACAACTACTTAAATGGAGGAGGATTTTTCCATAAGATATTGCCTTCAATTAAGAAACTTGAGTAACTGTTATTTCATTCCATTATTTATGTAATGGCAGTTGCGAATAATTCATTGATCATAATTCATTTTTTTTTTTTAATAAAGATTAAAATAGACTCAAGTGGTTGTGAAATGATTGTGGAGATATGTGTGAGACAACAATGACATTGAGAACAAGATTCTTTAAACACTAGAGTCTTGTCAAAACATAATATTAAGACCATCTCTAGAATCTGCTCTTTCCGATATCATTAAACTTTAAAATCCTTCACAGCATACAACTTAGAACTGAAACATAGGGATATTATCGGCTAGCAATCAGGCTCATCACATGAGCTGGAGCTAGAATAGAATTAAGTCATGTGGACCTTAAAATGTCATTTAGTCAGTGAAGGGTTGAGCCGAGAGGAAACCTTAAGTAATGTTTCTAAGTAAGTAAGTAGTGATTTCCACCCTCTCTTATTTCCTTTTTCAGGACCCCTTCTGTGAATTTTATGGCATTCTTGTAGACATCTCCTAAGTATTTAATTTGTATTTTAGAATGCATATAGAGCAACATAGGAATTTCCTTTCATCGTGTTTCAAATGTCTTTTATTTCAAGCCCTTTTATCTAAACCTTCTCAAAATGAGAGCAAGACTTATTTTCAAAGTAAGAAAAAACACAAGGTTTGGTAACATCACCCTTGAAAATAAGTCTCTAAAAGCTGGACACCACACGAATGAAAGAAATCAACAAGTTGAAAAGCTCACCATTCGATTGGATCACTTCGAGAACTAGCTGCTGAACTCTAGATCTTCAGAAAAATTATATTAATCACAATTTTTACGAAAGAGAGGCTTTCCACAGATCAGTGAACGAAACATATACTAACGTTTTCTGTCCTGTAAATACGCTGTTTACAGTTCATGTTTTCCGCAAGCGGCTCGAAAATTAAGTGCTCCCAGTATTTCAAGCAAGATTCACTTACTTTTTCCATATCTGTCCTTTGTTTGTTTGTGTGTGTGTTTGTTTGTTATTTGGTTGGTTGGTTGCTTGCTTAGTTGGTTCCTTGCTTGATTGCTTGGTTGGTTGCTTGGTTGGTTGTGTGTGTGTGGGGGGGGTGTTAAATTTGTTAAAGTTAATTAAGAGTCTGTTCTGAAATTCAACGTATTTTATATAGAATTGATATTGTTAAAATTGAAATTCATTTCTGCCTTCAGCGATAGCTTGTGCAGTTATCTTATCTTATCTTATCGTTTCCTCTCTTATTGTTATTGTTGTTACCAATGACATTACTACATCGGTTCTCATTATAATCATCATTATTACATTATTCTTTCTGGTACTAGCCACAATCTTCTTCTTCTTCTTCTTCTTTTTCTTCTTCATTTTCTTCTTCTTAATGTCTGGTTTTTTTCTTGACCTCTTTATATTCGTCCACTTTCTCCTTTTTTTTTTTCTTTTGCACTCTTTCCAACTTTTAATTATCTTTTATATCTTTTTTTTTTTCTGTCATTCCTGTTTCCCCATTTCTCCTCATTTATTTATTTATTTTTGTTGTTGTTCTTTTGCTTTTTCTATCCTTCATTTTTTTTTCTTCCTTATTTTCAAAATCCCATCATTTTTTCTTTTTCTTTTTCATTTTTTTTTTTTTCTTATTCAGCCTTTTCTAATATAGCTTCCAGTTTCTTTCTTTATTTTTTTTTAAAGTCCTTTCTCATTAGAAAGGCTAATTCGTATTACGTCTTCAATTTTTACCTTTTTTTTTTTTTTTTCCTATTTCATGTAATTATTTTCATTTTGTGTTTTTCACTTTGGACAGGAACATCAATCTTTATTCTCTGGATCAGCGAGAACGAGACAAAATGAAGCCATTTGAAGGCATTCCTAAGCCCTTCTTTCATTTTCGCTGTCAGTCCTTTTCTGCGCCGTTAACTAATCGGCCTTTCAGTCTGTCGGATTTAATTCTATTTCAAGATATCATCATTCTAGTTTTGCTCTTAGAATGGAAACTGGGAGATACAGCTTTGTCTGCTTCTTTGTTTATTGTTGATTTTCAAAAACAATAGTTCAGGTTTGCCAATGACGAATCAATTTTTAATTATTTCATTTATTTATTTATTTATTTATTTATTTATTTATTTATTTATTTATTTATTTATTTATTTAGTTATTAATTTATTTATTTATTTTAAGACTCAGTGGACATAACAGAAATGACTTTGAACAACGTCATAGAAATATTTATGAATTATGCTAAAACGTTTTCTATAAGGCGACAATATTAGAGACCTGAAAAAAAAAGAAAAGAAAAAACAAAACGAAAAACGTAGGAATACGCCATAAACTTAGAGCTTTATTTACGTCTGTCAGCTCCTTAGGAGAGGCTATCTCCTAACTATAAACAGCATACTATGTTTTTTCTCAACCCTTTCAATCTTAAGTCGATAGGATTATGTCGTCTTTAGATGACTGCCTGCTTTCGGTGAGCATGTTTGTGAGTGAAATTTTGAAATTTTGCCTGGACAGCGGCGCTCCGTCTACTTTTCATCGGTTATTAACTACCATTTTTTTTTAACGAGCGTAACGCACACATGGGAACTCTGAAGAATATCTGCCTTTGTTCGAGAAGACTAGAAGTCGGGCTTCCCTAGCCAAGAAGCCAGGGGACCGTTGAGTTACAGAAAAAATACAGGTTTCGATCAGCGCATCCCTCCATCCCCTAGTGGCAGAATCCGCGAGTCGAATCCGTAAGCCAGGACATGAGTTGTTCACCAGGGAGCAGATGTCAAACCACCTGGCCATGGTAACCCCTAAAACCGCATACGCGGTGAATCTGTTCTTTACAAATATCTCCTTTTACGGTCAATATTGTAAAGACGGCCATTTCTAGACTTGCCACTGTAAGCAAATCTGTGGCCACTGGTTGCCTGATAGCATCACGTCTGGTGCGAATAATGGTGAAAACTAGGAAGAAGAAGAAGAAGATGGAGAAGGAGAAGAAGATGATGATGATGTTGATATCAAGAAGAAGTTATTTGTATGTGTTATTTGCTTATTTAAATCGTTTAGTTAGTTGCCGGTTGGACAGTCATTTCCTATTTTATAAAATTATGATGATGATGTTGATGATGATGATGATGGCATATTTTACCATCGCTATCAAGTTCTTTATAGATTTCTGTGTTATTTGTTTTCTTTAATTATTTTATTTGTTACCGGTCTGACAGTTATATTGTAATTTTATAAAATGATGATGATGATGATGATGATGATGATGATGATGATGAT
>JBCAUA010014098.1:0-13002 GCA_038406235.1 Peronia verruculata | reverse complement strand
CCCGCCCCCCCCCCACCCTCACAACAAAACAAAACAAAAAAAAAATAAAAAAAATAAAAGTGACCAAAATAAAAATGAGAAAGAAAAAAAATTGTATTAAGACACAACTGGACAAAACACAGCACATGTTTCTCTCAAGACTTTGATTTCTTTCAGAAATAACTATCAAAATTTGAAGATGTGCTGACATGAATGAAGACTAATTAAAGTCTTGGTCATATCACCAATTTTTCAATGGACTCAACTATCCATGCATAAAAGCTTAAAGAAAATGTTATACCTGTAAGATTTTACCCATTCCAAGCGTACCACCCATCAACAATCAATCTGCTGAGACAGCTGTAACTGAACATATTGTGGCAATCAATATCTCTCAGTATCTCTCACAGTCCATTCAAGTTGATTTGTAGAAAAGAAACAGTCAAACAAACAAACTTACAGTTATGAAGGATGATCCACTAATCTCCTCTCTCTCCAAAAATTTAATCATCTCGGCCAGAGTAGCATTACTGAATGGACTGGACAATGAAAGATAAGACATAAGTATTAATATGAAGGAAATAAGTGGGATCCACTACTCAGGACCAAGAAAAAGAGTTGACCTCAAGCAAGGACATTATCCGTTTTCAGTGGACACAATATCTGATAGGCATAGGGGGTCAAAACAATGTATGTGTTGTACAAAATTTATTGGGCTATGTATGCTTTTAGGCCCTTATCCCTTGGCCTAATAAAAAAAAAAAAAAAATCCAGCAGAACTTGTCCCTTAACTCTAAACTAGTAGTAGTATTATTTTGCCTTTAAGAAGTTTCAACTTTGTATCCAGATATAGAACGTTGTACTTTTCCTCAGACTCAGACATTCTCATCTGGGAGTTAAGTAAGTGATGACAATATCAGAAACAAGATTAGTGAAATATAGAGGGAAAAAAACAGGGTCACCAGAGCAGGTTTACTATAACACAAAGTTGACTTCTTGTGGGTTCCACTGTACTTGATTGGCATCAGCAAAACAGAATATTTCACTAGCCAGTCAGTATTCTGGTCTCTCTGCCTAAGCATGGGTTAATTTGGGTCATAGCTTAACTCACAGGACAACAAAGAGTTTTTTTTCATTTGTGAAAGGATCTGTTCAGTGGTGACATTTTCTCTGTATCTCTGTACTG
This sequence comes from Peronia verruculata, assembly GCA_038406235.1. NCBI lineage: Eukaryota > Metazoa > Mollusca > Gastropoda > Systellommatophora > Onchidiidae > Peronia > Peronia verruculata. Next base: position 11,837 of record JBCAUA010014098.1, on the reverse strand, counting down.
GTCACACTTTGCTTTCCCCTTTCCATTTTGCCATTTACAAGCATCCCTGTTCATACAAGTCCTCTGTACTTGAATCAGTAATTTATATTTTTATAAAAATATAGCATCAAACTTGTTGTTGATGATGCAAGGTATTATACTGATGCTACAAAGTTATCAGTTTCTAAACTGTATCATTCCATATGAATAACACCATCTAAAGTAGTGACATGAAAGATGGCTGCACAGGTAAAAGAATTTCAAAGCCTGAAATTTCACTTTGGGATCTACTACCTAAAAATCCCTATTCCCCTACAGGATAGGAATCTCTAAAGCCTGACTAGATATTATAACAGTAAAAACATACCTTTCTGAGATATCAAGTCCAGCATCGTCAAGGAAAGAAACATAAAAATTTCTCAGCGCTAAAGATGTGGCTCTCGAGTCACATCCATAATCAGTGACTAGAGTCTCAAACAAGTCTGACAGCTCCAATCTCTGCAGATGAAGATGAAATAAGTTAGCATTGGATGATGTGCCTGAATAATATGGTTACAGGTTTGTTTGTGAGCATTTCAGTCTAACTGAGACATCTGTCGCTAAAACGGATGGTAAAGGTGAGTGAATTTGTTTCAGTTTGTAACAAAATCTGTTGCAGAGTTGAAAGTGTTGAATAAAAGATATGTTTCACTTCTTGTCACCGAGTTTCCTTATCTGATTTACTAAAGCAGTTATACTCAGCCCCAAAAGTCAAATCAAAATTTATACAAGTCTTCTTAATGTCTACTCAAGTGTAGATAAAGCAATCACCATGTCAAGACCAAAATCCTCTGTCCGCAACATGTTTTGGTCAAAGTAAAGCAAATGTTTATAAGAATGTTTTGGGCTCCCTGTTTTGTATTAAGCTATTGTATACACTTTTGTCCTGGTTGACAACCATAGCAGATTATTATTCCATAATTAGATATTTTGGGATTGATAGTGATAATGAGTCATTATGTATTACATAATTATTTCCCTGTTCTGGACAGATGAAATAAAAAAAAAAAAAAAAACATGAAGGCCTGTTATACTTAACCCTTTCACTGCGGAACATTGAGCCTTCAACCTGTTGTCTCTTCTCTGGTTATATTAGGTGACAATTTTCTGTAACTGAAGATGAGACACCCACACTAGTTCATAGATTTTGTCATTTGACTGGAGGAAAGTTGCCAAAATCAAGTGTAAGAGTTTTAAGTGAACATCAAATTTTTCAATGACAGCAATGCTGGCAGCGTAATAGTTAGCAAAAGAAAAAAACACTTTTTTTTTTTCATTTGAAATATGCTTGAAGAAAAATGTAAAAAAATTCATGATATAATGAAAATGCTCCCTTCTTACCATGGGTTTTTCTTTTTGCAATGTTTGTTGTACTTGTTTCGAATAAAAAGTACAAAAGTGACTGTTTTTTTTTCCTTTTTTTTTCTCAGTTTACAAGTCTTGTTTTATACAGTATGTGTGCAGCAAAGGGAAATAATTTGCCTGACAACAAAAAAAATATTTGAAAACCACCTTTAGCTCTTTTTAATCCAACACGCTGAAAATTTAGAAAAATTCCGTCCATTGTTATAGATCTATTTATGCACAGGATATGCAAATTGCAAACTGATATTTATTCATTGCCTTTAAATTGATTTATAATAATTAGTGATCACGTAACACAATAGTATTATGGTATGTTTTGACCAAGGTTGTGGACAGCTGAGATAACCACCACTACAGGAGGTTGAAAAGCTTATAAAAACCATAAGTATGATTTATAATTTATGGTCTTTTTCCTAAGGTCACATTATTGTTTCATTCCACTGAGATAAAACACCAGTTTAGATAGAAGTATTGATTAGATAGGAAAGATAGAAGTGTTGCCATTAATCTAAAGCTGAAAATGTTGAAGTGCCTCATCCTGCCAGTTCTTATGTATGGATGTGTGGCATGGACTCTGAGAAAGGAAGAGGAGGACAAGCTCAAGGCAGCTGAGATGTGGCTATACAGGCAACTCCTGACTATCCGTTGGCAAGACAAAAGAACCAATGAAAGTGTCTAGCTTGAACTGGATATAGAGAGGAATCTGATGAACGAAATAAACAAAAGAAGGCTCAGATATATCGGTCATGCCATCAGAAGTCGGAAAACGGACCTCATGTCTACAGCACTATGGGCAGAGTGGAGTGCTGCAGGAAAATAGGAAGACCGGCAATATCACTGATGGACAACATCACGACAATCACTGGGCTGTCTCTTGGCGAGGTCGTTGGGGTCGAGACCGAGAGGGCTGGAGGGCTGTTGTGGCATCCATTGGAGGAGCAACCATTGAACACGGTGTTGCCGATGAGCGAAACCACCAGTAGCAGATTGAAAAGCATACACAGAACACAACATCACATATTTCAGTTTCCTTTTAAAAAATACATAAATCGATCCTGAAGTGGGAGAAAAAAAAATTCCATAGCCAAGAAGTAAAATCAAACAAAGACAAGAAGTTCTCATTCCCTAAATATAGAAACTAACCACCAGGGTGACTGAATGTATCAAAGGCACACTGAAGACTGTCTCTAGGCGTTGACGTTTCTCGTCTGGCATTGGCATAATCCTCTCTGACAAATCTTCCAGCACCACGACGTTGCGATTTCGCAGTGCTGGTGGCACACTGGCTCTGTCTTTGTACAGGACTAGTGGCAGCAGGTTTGGCTCTGGCATGAAGCGGTAGTCCAGAATTTTTTCTTTGTCTCGCATTTCTACAGTTTCACTGTGGACAATAAATGTTTTCAATAAATGACATGACAATGTTGAGAGAATGTACTGCTCAGGTGACAGGGACTAGCAATGTTTACCTTTACCAAATCTAATCACAGAAACTGACTCAGCATTTAATTGTAACATTTAACCATTAAAATACTGAAAAAATCATTAGTCAAACATAAACATATGAGCCTTTTGACTGTCACCCAAATTAATTCTCTTTGCCAAATTCAAGAACTATAAGGTAAGCATTATGAAGGAGGAAAATCTATCTTTTCCATTGTTATTTGAAACATGAGTAACATAAAATTCTGAAACATTCATCACATGACAAAATTACCCCCACACATACAAATAATATGACAATTTTTTTTTTACCCAATATGATTTCTTCTTCATAATTTTTTTGCCTCACTTCTTTCAAATAACAGGAACTGCAGTGTTTTTTTTTTTCCTTCTTTGCAATGCTTGTCATATACCGATTGTAGTTGGCAAAGGGAAGCAACATGGCTGGTTGAAATAATCCCTTATTAAAATTCTCTTAAAACCGCAAATCAAAGAAAATTAGACAGAACAACTCTCCTGATTTCAAAAATATTTTCCACCAACTAGTTTACTTTATTCTTTGTGATTAAACTCACATTAAAGTATAAGATGACTGGCTTTTGTGTGTCCTTTTTTAGCACAAATTAACTGAAAACGTCTTATAGCTCTGAAAAAGTACATGTTTATTGAATTTCAATTAACTAAGAAATTTTAATCCAACTAGAGCAAAAATTATCCTTAGCTGATGAGAAATCATGTACGTAAAACCCATGTCAATAAAGCATACCCATTTTCCACATCAAAGGACAGAGTTTCATTTTCTATCACACCACCTGCTTCCAGAACATTTATCTGACGTTCAATCTCATAATCTGAAAACAACACAGAAAGTGCTAAAAACAGTAAGTTCACATAGTCAACAGGAACTTTAAAGAATTTTAACCTTATCAGCACTAGAAGCCTGACCTGTTCCAACAGCGGGTCTTTGTCTTTTGTACAGTGAACCATGCATATTTGACTGTGACAAAAGATAATCATATTCAACATCACAAACGAACCTTTCTTTTACATGACATTATTCTTTCCTTCCTCAAAGGAGGAAAATGTGCACATATTTTGAACTTTACATGGAAATAAAGTAAATAGGAACCAGTTGAGAGTAAGAAAGAAAATATCAACTAAAAGTGTCATTTGGGACGTTGTGTATTCAAGGGACAAGTTCACAATCTTTTGTCACAGCCTCATAAAGACGTTTGAATAATTTTTCACGTTTACAGCAGCGTTCAAGCTATAATGCATTCAAGTCTTTAAAAAAAATCATTTTCCAAAACCATAAACATTAGGTCTGCTCTGTCCAAGAGTAGCCACAGGCATATAAAGGGTTAAGATGAGTAGTACTTAGAGAAGTCAAATCAATTTCATGAAAGAGGGAGAAGACCTTACAAAAAAGCATTCATATTATTGAGTGTGAGCTACACAAGCCAGTGAATATTTTTTTTTTTTTTTAAATCACAAACTAACTCAAAGTTATTGAACTTCTAACCAGTGCTGATGAGACTAGAACAAAGTAAGCACTGCTTACCATAGTGAATATTTATAGTTGAATTTGGTAGACTGGATGCAATATCCTATGTTCGAGATAACCTCCATCAGGAGGTTGAAAGACATATAGAACGTAACATCCTATGTGGAACAGACCAATAAAATTTTTTAGAAATATCTAGTACTGATTTTGTCTCTCTTCTAAATTTTAGCATAACTCAAAATAGTGATATCCCAAGTACGATGTTATGTTTACACACCATACTGATAAAATTGGACACCATCTTCTTCCCATCACTGAAAAATGTGTGCACAGCCATGCCCACCCCTAGTGCGCACACACTCTTTGTCATATCATCAGGATACTGTGTAAATGTGCCCACTGTGTTAGGCACAATATAGCCATTATCCTGTTGATATGCCATTAAACCCCAACACAAACAAACAAACAAACATCATCAAGAAATGCCATGCTATTCCAATTGTGTTACTAGTTTTCAATTCAAGATCTGATTCATTGTATGCTCTAATTCATATTTCTGGATGTTTTGGGGAAAAACAAAAAAAAAAATGACATGCCAAGGGTTTTGAATTTGTATAATCAATGCCTGCACACCACTGCCTCCTTCCTCTTCTTGGTTTCATGATTTCTACCATTGTTGTTTACAGACTGTATATTCTCGATGCTTGGAGGCGCTGCAAGTCACAGTAAATGCAAAATTGGCCCATTATCTCCTTTTATCTATAGAGTGTCTTTGTTTACATAGACCAACATCAATTGTTGCCAGATTTCATGCTTTTGTAAGTTAACACTGACTTCAGACTCACAGCAAATTTTGAATGCTTTGAAAGAAAGATATCGCCTATTACAATTTATAATATGACACAGGACATACCAATAGCAAGCCGGATGCTTTTGAAGGAGTTGAGATTTTTCACCTCTGTACGAGTTCCCCATGGCTCTCCTGTCCTGTGGACTGAGATATTGGCATCTACTCGCAGTGAGCCCTCTGAAAATATAACGTTCCCGAATAAGAGAAATACATTATGATTGTTGAGCTGACAACTACACTATTACAGCAGATGACTGAGTGATGCTTTATAAAAAAAAACAGTAACAAAAGAGAAGGTGCTTTCTGAAACCATTTGTTGTACTGCAGCTTTTTACTAAAAACTAACCCTAATCATATATAGATTTAACAAATGGCTTTATTTATTTCACATTTCTTGACTATTTTGTCAGTTTAGAATCATATATTGTCCTTGGGTACCAGTACAAGGAAACAAGGAAGCTTACATCATGTCATTTGTGTATCTCTCACTGTAAAAGAAACAGACCTTTAACTTCATGAGGCCTTATGGCACACTGTCTCCACTGACAATGACTTCTGAGCTGTTGATTCTTTATGACTGACAAGGAAATTTTGAGCATGATTAATTCAAACACATCATGGTTTCCTCAAACAACGTCCTAAATTTTGAATAGATTTCTAAAAAATCTATCTTTCTCTCTATATATATATAGGCTATATATACTAGAAGAGAACCCATGACCGTCACAGGAGATTGCTTAACTGCAGATCAGACCGAAACTGCCCTGCAACTTAATTAGAGTATATGGCAAGTGTGTGCACCTCGATGCTGGTGTTTCGGATGATAAAACTGACTGTTACTTAAAGAAAATGTGTTTGGTGTTTTGAACACATCATCTACCATTGTAGAATTGGGATCAAACACTCTTGTGAGTTTTCAATTACTGTTGCCTTCTTGAATAACGTCAAACATAGAAAGTTTTTTTCAGCTTTGTGTAAGCAGAAAAACAGATCTTTTTGCAACAATGTTATGTGTCGAATCTCAGATGGATACTTTCAGCAGTTCTTGAGTCCATAAGCCTTTTATGAGTTTTGTTGCAGGTTTATAGCTTAAATATATCTTTTACCTGTGATTTGAACAAAAAACACAAGTTCATAGAAAATATTTCACTTCAAATTAAGCAAGTAAACATGTTGTCTGATACCATATGTTGCTCAAAGTTAGTTTCTTGGTCAATCCAGAAACGGATGAAAAGCTTATGTGGATAATCCTGGATAATGAGTTACATGTGGATTCGATTGTAAATGCAAAACCTCATTTGAAGGACAGGTAGGAACAAACATATGGGGTAGGACGGAGGGTCATTGTTGTGACAGATCAGCACAGAACTTTGATACATGAAAGCAGATCTGGGCACACTGAGCTGTTTGCACTGGTTAATCACTGGTCTAGTTGGTCTTCTTTCCCTTGTTTTACCAACCAAGCTGGCATAATTTTACTACCTTTCCAGATATCAAGGTGACTTGAAGTTGATGCACAAAATCTTTCCCTCCTTCCTACCAACCAGTCCTTTTACTTTCACACATATAAAACATTACCAACATTATTCAAAGTATGGCAGGACTGTGTCAGAGTCGAGGCAAGAGGCTAGCAGAAGAGAGAGAGAAGGTGGGTCAGGAGAAGGAGAGAAATACCACAGAGATCATGAGGGCCGGTTCTCCTTAGGAACTAGGGGCTCAGAACAAAGCTTCACATACACAAGTCTTTTTACGATCTTCCAACGCACCTGTAGTTTGCTCATTCCCTCCTTCATCCACCTTCTTCATCCATCCACCATTTCCATGCGTGGACATAGTCTCCGTGCAGGCCTAATATCAACATGTTCCATAGGTGAAAAGAGAGGAAAGTGTCATCCATTGATATCTTTACAAAAAAAAATCGGAGGAAAGTCTTATTTGTCCTCATGTATGTACTGTGGAAGGATTTATGAATGCTGTGATTGCTTCTTCAACCCAGTAATTCGTAAATAATTTGAATCTCATAATCCTCAAACGCAATTTCCATTTCCCTCTCGGTTTGCATTATCCATGCTCAACCACATCAACATTTTCCCAGTGCTTTACCTGCCATTTTGCCGTCGCAACTGCCCAAAGATACAAGTATATCCCTCAAGTCTCTCACAAAACTAGAAGCATCATCTCCATTGGTAAAATCTGGAGCAGTAACAATTTCCATTAAGCCGATTCCTGCAAGATATATTGCGTATGGATCAAATTTTCCATTGAACAAGTCATGCAAGAGAAATCATACATGGATTAAAGCAATGTTGATTAGAATTTCTGCACTGCATTTATTTAAAAGAAAATTTATAAATCAAATAATTATGCTCAGAGCTTGCACTGGAAATGTAAAACATATGCAAAAGTACGCTTGATATAAATTAAATAAAAAATTATTAAAACTGATAAAATATCAGTGAAGAAATGAGGCTGACCCACTATTTTATAACATTCAAATTCAAAATTTATGGTAAATTAAGATCGAGATAGCCTCCACCATGGGACTGAAAGACGTATATAGACAAGTAACTTATGACACACCTTACTCTTTTCTCATCTTCAAAGTACAAAGTGTTTCAAATTTTTACAAGATTCATTTTTTTCAACATGCTTAATGACAAATAAAAAGAAACACGCTACACAGAACAAAAAACCATTCTCATAGAAAGCAAAACACAAACCTGCTCTGTTAAGATCAATTAAGCTGACTTTTTGTTCCATGTCATGCAAACTTTTGCCACTGTCTTGCTCAAGCTGAATTTGTAAAATGCGTGCACATCTTCGCTCCACCCTGCTTGTTCTTGAGCATTGATATACATAAACCAGCTGGCCATTCACAGCTAAGGGTGCTCGTTGCTGTGTTATTTGATAGCCTGCCTAAGAAAATAAATATAAATAAATAAATAAAGAGATTAACATTCACAGCTGTTACAGGAATGTTGCATGAAACTAGGACACAAAATTTCATATATAATTTCATTCACATTCATATTTATTTTAAGGAAAATAATGAAAAAGTAATCAATTCTTTCATGTTTTCATTTTAAGGACCTTCAAAAGTCAGTACTATGGAAACCAGGCTGAGTAAGAGAAAGGTGTGCCAGACAGTAAACTGAGTATGTTCATGCATACTTACAGGCATATCTGCATAAAAGTAGTGCTTGCGATCAAATTTAGACTTCATGTTTATATCACATCCCAGTGCTAATGCTGTTAATACTCCAGCCTCCACACATTTTCTGTTCAAAACCTGCAAGAAATATGGCACCATATCACTATCTATAATGATTAAAGTAAAAAAAAAAAGAACATTTACATGTAAAGTAAAAACAATGGCATTTAAATGTAAGGTGAAAAAATACATTTGCATGTAAAGAGAAGAAAATGCCATTTTCATGTAAAGTGAACAAAAAAAAGCCATTTACATGTAAAACTAAAAAGCAATTCTCTTTAAAAAAAAGTTTAAACTGTAAATTTAATCATATTTGCAAAAAACGAAAGAACTCTATCAAATGACTGTTGAAGATAAGCTTGTTTTCACAACAAAAAAAAATTGAAAAAAAAAAAATATTTTAAAAAATATACTATAAACACTTTGGCTCTTCTTGAGAAACATTGTGAAGGTTAAAAAATTTCTCTCACACACAGTCAGGATGAGCTGCTTTTTTTTTTCTTTCTTTCTAGCACACGCACAGCTTTACTGGCACATGTATATAAACAAAGGCCACAAAATCTTCACTATCTTTATAAAATCAATGTTACGGAAGATAATTCACACTGATAGAAAAATATACCTTACTTTCTCACATTTCAAGGCAAAAGAGCAGAAGGTATCCCTTCCAAAAGTGACAAAGTTTAAGACAAGCTCAATATTTACGGAACAGTCTTTGTAAAGCTTCAAATGGTTTCATACTGACTCATACACTGAGTGATTCAAAGAATTACCGGCAATGTTCCTGGCAATGAAGCATCAAAAAACGACACTTGTGTATTGGTGTTGGCCCCATACTGAGTCCCTGCTCCTGAGAAAAGTTTAGATTCAGATTTAATCTGTGCATGTATCTCCAGGCCAATCACACTGTGCCAACCTTCTGCCGCATCTCTGAAACATTAATTTGAGACAGATTTATTATGTATAAAATAATACCATAACAAATCTTTTACAACAGTAACCCACAGTTTGACAAACTGGTCTTGCTTTATAATTCTTACTAAGCAGAAAAAAAGATGTCTCTTTGTATTAATTTGTATGCGTTTCAATGAAAATCTGTCCCATGTCAAATAATCTTGCAAGAGGGCAATTCATCAAGTTGAGATAGTATGGAGTGCAAAGACATAATGTTGAATCTATAGTGACAGGTTGGTCTATAAAAATCTCAACTGAATCAAGGCATAAGCAAAGTGATAACAGAGGATAATGCATGGTTAAGTATCTTTCCAAGCACCTGATTCAAGATCTAGATATGGCTTTTAATACAGAATTGAGACTGTAGTTCTGATTTGAAATCTATCAGCTGATTTCTCAATGATCTACAAGACAAGTGCCATTCAGCATTTTCCCTATAACAGCAAAGATACTTAGATGTTGTTGTGATGAACTTCACTCGCTCTTGCAGCTGCCATGGCAAGTGCAGTTAAAATTCTCATCTCTTTTATTTCGAAGAATGGCTTCACAGATTGCACGATAAACAGGAACAAATAAAATGAAATCCACTTCTTCTGTGTTAGACTCATCCCAGAAACAGCAAAGAAAGCCACCTTCTTGACATAATGAAGCTCTCAATCAAGACACCTTATGAATGATGATATTTATGTGAATCATACTATGACAGCTTTGAAGATGAGTATTACATTAGCTTCACAGGGTTAAAAAAATGAATCAGATCTAGATATGAGCTACCCTAGTAGGGAGGGTGACAAACAGATCTATATCTATGAAGTATGAGGGAGCCAGTCTGCAGACAGATCTAAAGATCTTTGTTTTGCGGGTTATATCTTTCAACCTCTTGCCGGTCGATATCTTGAAAGATCTTTGTCTCTATGAATCATTTTATAGATACAGTCAAATGCGAATAGTTTGAACATGCATTACCACTGTGTGATAATATGTTTTGAATATGTGCCCAAATACAACCATGGGTTGCTGAAGTTTTGTTTCTTTTTTAATCACTGAACTACATAAGATTATGTGATTAACTACTTGACAAGTTACATGGATGGGGCAATAAGTGTCAAATTATGATTTGATGGATGTGGGAGAACAATCATCCCAGCTACTGGTTATAATGGGATGAGCGAGGTGGGTAACATTAACTTAGTGACTTGTCAGTGCAGAGGTTAAGCAGTATGTGGACACAGAGTAGGAGTAAGCATACTGATCCATATCTTTTCATACCAACAATAATCAAAGTATGGCAGAGATCGAGGTGAGGAGTGGAAATGAGGGAGGGTAGGCGGGGAGGATATATTCACTTAATTCAGACTGTCGTTAGTCGGACTCCCGGGGTGTGAATAATCTGGTCACTCTTCAGACCCCTGTGTGCCAAGAGAACTCAAAATGCCGGTTGCGGCAAAAAAGATGGATGGATACTGCGATGATTATGCTTGCCTATTAAAATGTATTCAGTATACCAAATAATAGTACAACCCCGCTGGCTTAATCTGCTGGGACCCTCGACTAGCGCAAGTCCACCCTAACGCTAACATGTAGGCCTAGATCCGACGAGTGGGTGATGGTCCTCCCTAACACTAACATGTATGAGACCCTCACCAGTGCAAGTCCACCCTAATGCTAACATGTAGGTCAAATTCTTCCTTTTTAATCCTCAAAAGGACCAATCTGACAACCCTTAAAGTCCAGGGAGGGGGGTCCGAATAATAACCAGATTATTTGGCACCCCAGGGGTCTGAATAATGACACTGGAAATACAAAAGGGGTCCACCCAATGTGAGGATGGGCCCGATAATCTTTATGAAAAAAAGCACTGGGAAACAAGTTAGATTTGCCTTCCAATGTCGTTGAGAGGCTTTGCTAAACAGTTTGCTATGATTCTTTTTTGTTTTTTTTTTTTTTTTGCTTTAATCTTAAATTAATGAAATTAATGATGTGAGAATTCATGAGTTCCTCAAAATACAGATCCCGTGAACATTTTGATTCCCTGACTAGTTTGAGCTATAGATCTACGTGTTCGATTGTAATTCTAGATTTAATCTTGACTAGGCTAGACCTAGTCTAGATCTAGATCTAAATGTAGATCTAGTAGATGAGTGATGAGTAGATGGTTGGCCTTTTGTGGTTTGATGAGATACAGAAACTGAGGAATTTGAAGGACAGCTGCTGTGTTGAAAAAAAAAAAAATGGACATGCCTTGCAATCTTTCCATCAGATGAGGTCTTGTTTGTAACATTTGCCACAAATCTCCTGGAGAGTTCGCGAATCGTTAATTTGAGGGGATGCGCTATCCCACAGAAGTTGCATGTCCTCCATACTCGAGTTCGTCCGATGGAGGCGGCCATTTTTACCAAGGGGCGATACTCTAATACTCAGTGTTGCCAGATACTTTTGCAAAAATTCCGCCAACTTTACCTCAGAAATCCGCCAAAATCCGCCAAGTTTATCTT
>JBCAUA010014087.1:0-13002 GCA_038406235.1 Peronia verruculata | reverse complement strand
GGAAGACACTGATGTCTAATTTGACAACATTTAGCTGTCGTTGGAGCAGCGGTTATCGGTTCTAGAAACATTCCACGGAGTTGACAATGCTCACACGTGGCACACACATGTTCGACAAACGGGTCAGCCTCAACATCGCTCATCACTGCTGGTTAAAGCTGTAAAGCAGCCTGTTATCGTAGCACCTGTTTTTGCATGCTATCGAACACAGAGCCTTTCGACTTCGTCTATGCAATTTCGTCTATCACGGCTTCCTTCCCAAGGTATTGCTTAGTGTCACCTCCCCTTGCCAAAACAGAAATTCTTTAGGACGATTTGACCTTGACAGCCCCATCTTCCAATACGTGGTCTGCGTTAGCACACTTGCAACACGTTAGCAACTTTTTGATACCTGGTAGTCCATCTGCATTGTTATACAACGCAGAAATATAATTCTACCAATATATTGCTATGCCGCCCATATAACCACAAAAATCTACAACATAGGCCTGGGAATGTCCTGATACGCTCGATTGTATTGTGTAGTTGGGCACGATATCAATGTGTTGAAAACCCTCTGAAAGTGTGAATGCGATTTTCCTACATCCTGTCATTCCACAGATAGCAGCTGAATTAGGATCTCTATGTTTGTTTTGTTTGTTTGTGTTTCAGTTTAACATCAGCATGATTACTGTGTCAAACACAGTTACACGTCAAGAAGAAGAGATTGAAAAAAGCAGCACAGAGATGTCTCCGGAATGTCGAGGATATCACTCCATGGGAGACACCCAATTGATGGAGGGCTTACTCTACCCTACGTTGAAACAAGATATTTGATACCACTTTTCTTATGGACTGCGAAAAGTGAGCATTCATCCGAATTTTTCCAACGACTATAAAAATAAATACAATATCACATGTATTTTCCAATGCTGCGACATGTAGTCATTAATGCAATTTTTTTTAAACTTGGAAAGGAAAAGCTTTAAGGGTGGGTGCGGGTCCTGAAAATAAGGTTTTGCGTCTAAAATATAAACAAATGAGGTTTTCCTATTTTTACACACTTTGAACTCTCCTAATACCAGAAAAATAATGGAAAGGACCAGAAAGGTATACATTATGCCCCAAGACGGCACCAACACTACCCCACTAAATGACTGTATAGAGAGATTATGAAAATTCAATTGCGATTTTCTCAATATGTATGATTTCTTCACTTTTTGTTTTTCCTAAGGCTTTTTTATTTGCCAACCAATTGTCTTCAAACTTGGAATATACATTTTGATAAAATGGCTCGCTTTTTCTGAATTTCTTTTCCGTTTCTGAAGGAAAATTGAATATTTGGTGGAAAATTGCGAAATATTTACATCCGTCCATATACATATTTAAAAAAAGTATAAAAAATATTCTATGACATATAAACAAACAGCAAATGCATGCATTTTATCCTTTAGATAGGATCATATTATTCATGTGTAAACGTTCACACAATTCCATTCAATACTCTAGGAGCCTTAGCCTTTTGAAAATAGCTCATTTTCAAAACACGAAATCCAATATGGCGGTGCTGTCATGGCAACCGGCTGCAAAGCAAAACTTTTTTTCCCCACATTTTTCCTCTAATTTTGGACATGCTGAATCTGAATTTGAAGCTTAAAAAGTCCCTATTCCAAGCAGTCGAATAACCACCCTCTGGACCCCCACACCCCTTAAGGTACAAAGTGCAACCAGCCATCACCGTTCTGTCTCGGCCCTCGCCCTGTCTGATGAACTATTGTTTCAGCAGGCTAGGTAACCTCCCTTGGCCAGGTACAAAGGTTAGACGTGTAGTGCAAGCATTGCAAGTAGCAAAAACTCAATTTTTTCCCCCTTAATATTTGAAATATAGTTATAAAGCAACGATAATAGATCTATCGCGATGAGAAAAAAACATTTTCATAGCATCATTCTTATTTGAAACATGAGAAAGGAACAGTTCTGACAAATGCACCATTCTTATTTGAAACACATGAAGCAAACACTGGTGAAAAAAAAAAAAAAAAAGCTCTAGCATCTATTGCGATGAGAATAAAAACTTCTTCATCACATGGTGCATTTTTTTTTTTTTTTTCAGAATTTTTGGTTACTCGTGTGTCAGATAAGATCACAAAAAGGGATTCGTTTTTCAATGATTGTATTATAAATCGTGTATGCGGCAAAGGAGAAGATGGTGAGACAACCTCCCGTCTTAGGTCGAAAAGCGAAATACCGACTGAAAATGCTCACGTATCAACTAGATCTAACTGTAAACACATCTACAAATGCAACAAGATTTCAAGGACAGCCACCATAATTTCATAATTTGGTCGTTTTTCTAGCACAGATCTGGTGCTGCGCCATTCAAAACAACAAAACTGATATTAAAGCAATGAAATGATGTCTTTGAAATATTTACAGCTTCAGATTTCCTCTCGGTCGAAGAGAGCCAAGGAGCTTTTAACACATCTAAGCTCCTTGAAGGCAGCACATCCTCCGTTTGTCGGTCGTCTAGGCTACCTGCGTGATTGTACTGCGTGCACATTTAGGTCAGCCAATCGACAAACGGAGAGCGTACTCCTCTCGACTGAGGGAAAATTTGAACCTGTAAATATTTCAAAGATACTTTTCTGCTTCCGTAAAGTGCACTCATTCCTTTCTTCCAATGACACCAGAAAGTTTAGTAGAAATAACAACAGAAAATGAAGGATTAAAATAACAGGCTGACCTTTGCGGTCAGGTGGTCAGTATACATTCAACGAGCAATTACGCCAGATTTTTCTCATCGACCCATCGAATTACATTGTTTAATGTGATTCAGGACTCTGGATAATCTAGACCTGATTCTAGACTCTGAGAACCCAGATGTTCCTCATTAGACTAAGTGGCTTCAGGACGGTTACGATTAGGATTACATATAGGGTTAGTATTAGCGGGTTAAGGTTAGGCTAGGTTTAATTTAGGATCACAGTAAAACTGAAGGTGAGATCTAAGTTTATTCAGTTGCCATGGAGCCTTTAGTCACAATAGTATATCCAACTGGTAGCAGTAGACTAAAACGGGACTATGTTCACCACCTGGTATGCTAACAATAGACTCGTCCTTAAAAAAAATATATAAAAATTAAGAAGTAAAATGAAAACATTGCTATGTGACTCATTTCACCCACGTGTGTTTATATGTGTTCGCAAAGCTGTTTGTGTGTATGTGCTCATAGCTTTGTCTAAACATGGTGAGAGAGAGGTGTGTTTCGAAGGGCAGCCGAAAACGAAGTGTCAGTAGCTGGTTTTGCCTAGGTCCTGAAATGCAATGATTCCACGCCGGTGTCTGTTGGTGATGCGCTTCATTCCTTCTTAACCAGCACTAACTCTGTATTTCCGCCCCCCCCGTCCCCCTCCCCTTTCTCTTTCTGTCTTTCTCTCTCTCTCTTTCTCTCTTACAGTCGCGTGGATGTCGCTGGCTATACGGGTCACAAGCGGCAAGAGGAGCACATCTTCAGTGAGGTAGAGAAAGACATCAGTCACCCCAATGAAGCCATGGTGCCCACCAACCAGGCTACCCATAAGTAAGCCCACGGTGTTTGTCCTACTTGTCTTCATCTTCCCATCCATCTATCCATTCATTAATCTGTCCACACGTTTATGTGGGCATTTAGACAAGTGGGCATTTAGACAAGTAGGTAGGCAGGTAATATCGGTAGCCATGTGGATAGGAAGTAAGAAGACACGGAGTGAGCAGATATACCATTAAGCAGGTACGTAAATCAGCTAATTAAATATTTGCTAAATAGGTGTGCAGGCAGATAGATAGATAGGTAGCTGTTATCGGTAGGTAAGCAGGTAGAAAGGTAGGTAGACAGAGAGGTAAGTAAGTAGATAGGTCGGCAGGTAGATAGCAGCTACTTGGATAAGTAGGTAGGTAAGCAGCCAGTTATATAAATAGATTGATAGGTAGGTAGGCTGCTAAGTAGGTAGGTAGGTAGATAAGTAGGTAGGTAGATAGGTAGGTAGGCAGGTAGGTAGTAGATAGGTAAAGTAACTAGACAGGCTGTTGGCACGCATTTTGGAAGTTAGATAGGCAAGCAGGCAGGCAAGTAGGCAGGTAGGTAGATAAGCAGGGGTGCAGCGGATAAATAGGCAGACAGCATGAATATTGCACTGACGTGACAAAATGCTTCTTTCATCGTAGTTTAATTATGCCCCACCTGTTCAAAGATAACGTCTAAGCGCCAACCCCTTGCATCACGTCATTCACTAGCAACTGTCTCGATTTTCTCCAAACAGGAGTTTTTAAGGAATAAGACTGTCAAAATTTATCAATATCATATCACTGTTACGATCCATACAGCACTCGTTTTTCGTTGCTTCATTGCAGGGAGTTCCCAGTCCAGCACTATGTGCATCTCGAGAACCAAGCTATCAACAAACACCCGGGCCCTCTGTCTCGGATAGTCACCTTGACCCATCCCGACAACCCCGTCATCCGGCAGTCCGCCGACTGCAACGTGGGTGCCACCAACACGCAATAACTCTTTGTCTCGGACCTACCAAATCAGAGACATAAGCTTAGCTCCTTATAACCTAAAGTTCAATCTATCCAGTGACATCATTGCCGCTACTATTACAGAGTAACACTGTAATCAAGTAGAGACAAATGTAATGAATTTATAAAGCTACCACATGCTGACACGAACCCAGCTCTCTATCACGTTTCGTTCAAGTCTAATATGTCAAGTGACATTATCACCGAACGGTAAAAATCAAGTGAAGACAAATGCCCATGGCTTATGACTTATAAGCACCACATCAAAGACACAAGTTTCGTTCTCCATCACCTTAAGTTCAAGATACATCAAATGACATTCTCACTGCCACTTGTAATCACATGAAGATAAATTCATGGGTTATAAGTTATATGTCGCAACATCATTGACACAGGTTTAGTAGTTCTCCATCATTTCAAGTTCAATGTATCAAATGACTTTATCATTGCACTGTAATTACCAAGTGAAAACAAATACCACAGATTTACATAGCACCATACTAAAGACACAAGTTTAGTAGTTCTCCATCATTTCAAGTTCAATGTATCAAACGACTTTATCATTACACAGTAATTACCAAGTGAAAACAAATACCACGGATTTACATAGCACCATACTAAAGACACAAATTTAATTCTTGATCATTTCAAGTTAAGAGTGTCAAATGGCAATTGCTCGTACTTCTACACAGCAACAATCAAAGTTTTATTAACCCTAAGAGTGTCAGCAGAGGCTGCAGTAATGCAAATGTTTCCATAGTCACAGTTATTCATGTTAAGAAATTGATGGTTCATTCCCCCAATAGCTGTTCAAGACTAGTATCGTCCTACAATCTTGTATGTTCTTTGGAATCTAATTAATTAATTAATTATGCGAATAATAATTATGTGCTTGAGTCTTTGAACAAATTGGCCTCTTGACAGTTCCAGGATTAACGATGACAAATGCTGTGGATCACACCATAGCGACACAAGTTCTTCATCAGATTTTGTGCCAATGTTCAGTGCTTTAAGTGCAAGCATAGGGCGTCAGTAAACTCCGCCTTGTCCTTTGTATCGGTAGAGTGTGTTTGCTTTTTCTTTTTTGTTGTTGTTGTCAATAGTTCGTATTAGAGGGAACCTAAGCTCTTAATCCTTACAAGTTTAGGCATTGTCGCTCACGCTTTAAGCTGTTATTTGTAATCTACGCAAGTCCAAATAATGATGATGACTATCAGTATCACACAGGGATGAGGTACAGGATGGAGAATCCTTGGTCGAGAGGCTAGGCATCTGCCTCTAGATGAAAGTGTTGCCGGTTCGTATATTACCAGGAGAATAGGAAAGACTGATATATTTTTATTCAGTAACTCAGCTGTCTCCTGGTTACTTGGCAAGAAAGGCCGACGTCTAGCCTTCACGGAAGTAACGTGAACAGGTTGAAGAGCTTTTGACAGTTGGGATGGTATTCTGGCGAAAACAACAGAAAACTTCGTAATTTCAACCTAAGTACTTCTTCTGACTATACTGGACAGACGTATAAAGCCCATATCATCTTAGTCTTAAGCTAATGACTGAAAGGCGACATTAATGAAAATAAAACAAAGTGAAATAGGATCGAAGAGTCTGACACACCAGAGAGGGCAGAGTGAAGTTAACCCTACAAATGTTCAAGAACCTATTTGACCAAAGACCTATTATACTTTGCTGTAGAATTTCTCTCCAAATAGTAGACACGACATGGACAAAGAGCACAGATTACATTGTCTTGAGACATGAATCGTCCTTTCTAGAGCAGAAATAAGTAACATGATGAAACTGTGGCATGATAGCAGTATTAAATTATTAGTGACATTGTTAGGGTTAAAGTGGTGTCCTGAGGGTGATAGAAATAATCGCACCAATTAAATAACATGATCAAACTATGACCTGCTAATTGTTAGCACTATTTACTAATGGCATTTTTAGAGTTAAAGTGGTGTCCAGCGGGTGATAGATAAAATCGCACATTTAGGCAGTGAATTAGACTAGAGAATACTGAAGTGAAACAGGACACAAATTAAATTAAATGTATCTTTTATCGCCCGAGATATTCACTGCTTTCTGTGCAAAATTGTCAATCAAGGAATCGTCTTATGGGGCTAAATAGTACAAATTATTGGGTGAAACTCTACTTGGATGGCATGTTACTTAGGGACATGTAGCTTTTTGGTTCCCTCTCTATCATTTTAGCCATGGGGATGAAAAATCTATCTACCATTCTCAGGACTTAAAATGTCAATGTAATCAGGGCAGGAGGAAGAATTTTGAACGTTCTTGTTCAACCAATAATTTTGAAAATATCACATTCATCGTTTATTACGTGTCGAAAACTATTAGTGCCAAAAGCCACTGATAATAAAAATTAATCGATGTAGACCACATCAACAGGTTCTGGATTACAGTCAACAGCATCACAATAAACAATGATTATAACACATAACAGAATCATCTGGAAGCATTGTTTTATTTGCGCTAATCTAAATGTTTTCGTTGAAGTCCCGAAAAAAAAAAAAAAAAACAGACAAGCTAATCTATTTACCAACCCCGTCTGTCATGATGAATGAGACGTCTAAACGGTTAAACGAAGACTTATTTTTGTCTGGTTCAGCGTCTATGTCTGACAGTACGTTTGTATATCGCGTGTCCTAAGCCGGCTGCTATGAGAATCAAAGGGGCAAAAATACATCTTGAAAGACTAAGGGACCCTACACATCTACGTTGCAACCCGGCGGTTTTAATCGAAGTGGGAACCGCCGCACCAAACCGCAATCTTGACAGGCTGGCGCGTCATACACGTCACGTGTCTTTTCTCAAGATTAAACCGCAGTACCCAAATTAAAAAAAAAATGGCGGAGTGTGGTGACAAATGACGATTTGCTCGCATACGTGGAAAGTAGAAAATGTTTTTCTCTGTAAATTGTAATTATTGAAAAAAAAAAAAGGCAAATTTTGCTCGAATCTTGCCCTAATTTTGGGTCGCTCGTTTACAAAATTTAATCAGAGTTTTGTGTGGTCAACCATTAAAAAGATATTGGCAGCGAAAAGATAGCCCGGCTAAGCTTGTGACGTCTTTCCAAGGCTGTCATCGACACTGGTGGTGAACATCGTCACAGAACGCGCAAAACTGTCGCCAGAAAATCTAATAAGTTGAATATGCCAGTTTGGCCTCCTGTTTTTTCTGTTTTTTCCCAGCAGTTTTTCATCCACATTTCCGCCGCCCGGTTTGCTGTTTTTTTTTTCCGAAACGAGAGTTCGGGATGTAGATGTGTAGTGGCCATAAGAGAGCACGATGTAACGTTGCTTCAATCCACCATTCTTAGATGAATACAATGTACATGCTCATGACCTATGACCTTAGATCGGTGTACTTTTCTGTGATAGCCTACACTTTCGGTTTGCGAACTGTCGCGTCCTGCTCGGCCCTCTTCTGACAAAACGTCGCAGTTGCATATCTAGGTCAAATTCGGGTTTTGACAGATTGGAATTCCAGATGTCAAGACTCATGTTTGATCCCGTGACTGTAGCTTGAAAAATACAGATCTTATAATTTTTTATTTTATTCTATTTTTTTTTTATTGAGGAATGAGTAACAGATTCAAACTTTTTTTTTTTTGCTCTCCTGTGAAATGTTATTGTCTGCATATGCGACGTTTCATCCGAAGAGTGCGGTGCTGTGTCCAGTCAATGCGGAATACGTTTATTATCGTGTGTGTGTCCTAACATCTTGTCCTAAACACCAAAGAAGACAAGAAACAATGGCAGCGTCAGATCAGACTTCATGATATGGGGAGCTATTTTGAGAAATCGAAAATAACGTCTGGTACATAACGTTAACGCTAAATATTTATCTCATACTGAGAAGATTTTCAGCATATTTATTAAAAAAAAAAAAAAAAGGCATGCACACACACACACAAACATGCGCGTGCACGAGCACACTTACACACAAACACAAACAGACACACACACACACACACACACACACACACATACACATACACACACACACACACACAGAGTTTCCTTTCAAATGAACAAGAAATCTATTCAGTGAGAAAATCTGCCTTGATGACCTTGTTTTTATGACGGAGGTCTGATCTAATTATCTTAAAGATAAGGTAAATTCTATTGATTGTCCTCAGAAGTCTATTTCTTCCCACCCTTTGAGTACAGTGCTAATTAATCTGCATCCACACACAGGCATACGATACAGATCTCGACCAAAACACATGATACATATAACATATTCTTCAAATTTATGTGCAGTCAAAGAGAATGTCCCATTACCTGTAATTACTTCCACTGCTA
Source organism: Peronia verruculata (assembly GCA_038406235.1). Classification (NCBI taxonomy): domain Eukaryota; kingdom Metazoa; phylum Mollusca; class Gastropoda; order Systellommatophora; family Onchidiidae; genus Peronia; species Peronia verruculata. The sequence goes on along the minus strand of JBCAUA010014087.1, from coordinate 4,137 downwards.
AAGTTCTAGCAGTAAAAGTAAAACAGTACCAATGCTAGTATTACTTACAGAGGTGTTCTCGATGACAGTATTATGAATTCAATAAAGTTATAAGAAACTAATGTTACGGTACTCTTCACCGATTCTACAGGTCTTCCGTATATTCATTGTTATTTCTCTTGTTTCGAGTAAGCGAGGGGCTTTTCCCTTTCTTGGGTTTTGTTATGTCCCTTTTTCCGCAGCTGATCAGTTTTGATTAACTCTTGTAAATAACAACAACTCACACATGCACAAACACACACACGCACGCACACACACACACACATACGCACTCCCCCGGCGGGGGCCCGGGGTTTATAAGTAGGCTCTCTCCTCCCTTCCGCAGGCGTTGTAAGCCCGACATCGGTGGGGTGTCTCCCATGAAGTGCCATCTTCAACATTCCATGGGAGACCTCTCTTCTCTCTCTCCTTGCTCATGTCTTCTGTCCCACTTTCTTTCCTCTCTTCTTCTTGACATATCTTACCGTATTTGACTCAATATAGCCGTAATCGCGCTTATGTGTCGTTAAATCCCAACACAAACAAACAAACACACGCACGCACACACACACACACACACACCATCACACACACATACTCACACACACATGAAATCTATTATTTCTTATTATTCCAAAGTCAGGTAAGAAAATTAATGTGGGAGAAATTATCATTACAAGAGTGAAAAAACAAAGCAATTTATCGAAAATCATTTTATTCAGAGATTGCCTGCTTTTTTCCTGTGCCTCAACGGCCTTCTCACTTCGTGCCAACAACTCTTGACGCCTAGTCTTCTCGAATAATGGCCGTAATATTTTGGTGGTCTTGTATGTAAAATACGCGCGTTGAAGAACTTTGGCAGTTAAAAATCGGATATAGAGTAGGCCAAATTTCCAAATTCCCACACAAAACTGTCTGAAGACACTTAAAGCCGAGATAATTCTGCCTTCTTAGTTTAGGACTGACAGATTACCTAAGTACATACAGACATACCATTTTAATCGAAGCCATTGATACATAAGTTTACATAATAGTGCACTACACGATGGTTTCCAACCATTGCACCGAGACAGTTCATGGCGCTAGGGCATCAGTTTGTATGTTTTTCTTAATTAAGTCTCTCAATCTTAAGAAAGTAGGATTATCTCGGCTTTTAGAAGTTGTTAATTTGTGCAGAGAGATTTTGTGGGTAGAAATTTGGAAATTTTGCCCTGACAGCGGCACTCAGCCTACTCTTTCATCGATTTTAAACTGCCACGGGTTCTTTAACGTGCGTAGCGTACATATGGGACCTCCGAAATATATTCGCCCTTATCCGAGAAGGCTAGACGTCGGGCTTCCCTCCCTACAGGAAGACAGAGGACCGTTCAGTCATTGAGAAAATGCGGGTTTTCGATCTTCGAGTCCCGTCATGCCCTGATACAGAACTCACGAGTCGATCGCGGCCTGTTTTCTCCATGAGCAGACGCCATACCCATTGAGCCACTGCGTCCCCTCGGGGATCAGTGGGAAGAGGGGTATCAAGTTATATGTACCTTGACCCAGGTAATCGGTTCTGTGTATTGCCTATCTACTGCGTGAGTTTGTTTAATTAAGTATGAATCCTTTAAATTCTAAGAAAGTCAAGTTACCAGTATTCCTCCTTTACGTGCACCCAATTTGGTGAGAAGAATTTTTGTTGTAGAGAGTTGGAATTTGGAAATTTTATAGGGACAAAGGCGTCTCCACCCACTATCATTGATTTTGAACTTGTTCAATGACTTTTTAAAAAAATTATTATTATGTCAAATCAGAACCAGCAACAATGCGCTCGCTGGTCTTTTTTGTTTCACTGTAAGGAACCCAAGAAGATGGCCATAGGGGAACCAGTACTTTACAGTCTGGTTATGGTTTTTATAAGCTTTTCAACCTCCTGTAGTGGTGGTTATCTCAGCTATCCACAACCGTGGTCAAAATATAACATAACACTGTTGTGTTATGTGATCAATTCAACTCCATAAACAAACTTTACAGTCTAAGATGTGAATAGGAATTTTATCACCGAAATATCATGTAATAAAAATATCATGTAACAGTACCGGGGCGGTGACATCAATGGTCTGAAACAATTTAGTTTTTATTTTATTTTTTATAATGACTGAATCTGGGTTGGAGCAAAAGTCCACCAACCCGGGAAGAGAACTGACAATTAATCTTGATGACGATGATGATGGTATCAGCAATGCTACTGATAATGATATGACCAAAACAACCAGACAACAAATATCAAGGTGATTTTCACAAGTCAAGTCCTGTGACAGAGAGATTCATCAACAAGAAAGGTGGCAGTTTTTCTTTTTACAATTTCAAATGGAGCAACCCCTGCAGGCCCCACGGGGGCCGGGGTTTATAAGTAGGTTCTCTGCTCCCACCTGCAGGCAGTGTAGGCCCGCTATCGATGGGGTGTCTCCCATGGAGTGCCATCCTCGACATTCCAGAAGAGACAACTCTTCCCTCTCTCCTTGCTCCTGTCTTCTGTTCCGCTTTCTTCCCTCTCTTCCTCTTGACGTGTGAACGTATCTTACCGTGCTTGTTACACTATAGTCGTAATCGTGCTGATGTGTCGTTAAACCCCAACACAAACAAACAAACAAACAAGTAGTCAACTATCAAAAGTGTCTCAGTTAGTTATTGTGCTTTTTCGGACTTATTACATCATAGTACTACCATCGGTCTTTTGAGTCACTAGACTACATGAGGACTTGATCAGTAGGGTTAGGGTTAGGGCTACGCTGGCTAGAATTTTAAGGCTGTATTATGACAGTAACACAGACTTAAGTTCGATTAGAACTTCAACGCAACATAGACCTCAATCTGGCTGGTAATTCAACACTACACAGAACTGAGTCCGGCTGGAGCTCTGAAGCTTAAATTAGTTAGAACAGTTAGAACATCAAAGTTGCACGGACTTAAATCGTATTAAAACTTCAAGGCTACCCGGATTTAAATCCAGTTAGAACTTCAAGGCTACACGCTTAAGTCCGGTTAGAACTACAAAGCAACAAGGACTTAAGTCCGGCAACCATGGTTATCAAACAGATAACAAGCCAGTTGGTCTGGTGTAATGTTATTGTATTCAGATAACAGGACACTGGTGCCAGAAAGACATCAGTAATAAAGGCTTCCACATGGATAAATTTAATCTTTCCTCCATTCCATACAATCCCCCCCCCCCCCCGGGCCACGGGCCACCCCGCTGACACACAAGCAAGGGCGATACAGCAGTGGCAGTAGTAGCAGTAGCCCTCGCACCGCCCTCGGCAAGGATGGGCTTTGTAATTAACACGAGTGTCCATCCACTCAAGCATCTAGCAATGGATGAGAAACAATAGCACTCCGGCCCTTTGTAGTGCGGCAGATCAAAGGCGGCATGTGCAACTTCAAAGGCACCGCGCTCGGCGCCGTTCGATACCGTGTTTACGGTCCTGCAGGCAGATGAATGGCGTTTTCTCCATGGCGGCTCTTGCTGCTGTTGTCGATGCCTGCGTGTGTGTGTGTGTGTGTGTGCGTGTGTGCTCGCAAGTGAGTGAGTGAGTGTGTGTGTGTGGGTGTACATGAGTGTGCATGTATATGTGAAGAAAGGGGGTAGGGGGAAGGAGAGGGACAGTAGTGACTTGGGCAGATGGGCGATTCCAACGATTGTGTTGTTCTTTCTATATTGGTGCCGGGTACAGTAGATAAGTGATAATTTACTAAATGTATAACATGAATAGTCCTTTGCGACCAAAAGCAGTTTTTAGAATGAAACAGTTACAGTACTGTCTCAATTTAAAACTAAATTTCTACTACCTTAACTAGATCTATCTCGATCATTATTATAATAGTCTGTGCTCACTGAATAATAAACATAGATCTAACATTACTTTTGTGTTCTAAAACTGGTTCTTCAGATTATATCAAACACAACCTAGTTTTAAATCTTCGTTGCCGGTGTTAATACAAAACTTGATCGCACCTTCTGCTTTAAGCCATGATATTGTAATTGTACTGTCCAAAGAATATTCCCCTTATTTTTCCTCGTTTTCTTCTCCCTATCTATCTATCTATCTATCTATCTATCTATCTATCTATCTATCTATC
>JBCAUA010014076.1:0-13003 GCA_038406235.1 Peronia verruculata | reverse complement strand
AAGCAGATTGAATAACAGACTATCTCACTGGTCTGATATATACCTAAGTATATGAACTATAGTTCATTACTTAGGTAAAATTGCTTTAGAACTTTGCTTTCATTTTCACCTATAATTATCATCGGGAGCCCTGCTACCTAACGTTAGCCAGTATAGCATTCTGCAGTTCCTAAAATGTATTGAAAATGTCCTTTGTAGCGTATTCAACAATTCTGAATAACAAGGCAACAACGAACATACAGACATACAGACGGAAGGGGGGGGGGGGGAGAGGAGGAGGAAGGGGAGGGGGACGACAAACCGCAATAAACATTTTTCTTTTTTTAAAATTCTAACTGATATTCCTGATTGACACACTTGGAAATACTCTTTCAGAAAGCATGTGTTATCCCTTTTCTCTCTCTCTCTCTCTCTTTTTTTTTTTACTTGATCTGACGTCTTTTTGTTTTTGTTTTGTTTGTTTTATACTTGATCTGACTTTTTTTTTGTCAGTACCGCGGCATGATCGTGGTCACATTTCCATATAGTACCTCACTAATCATTTATTTAACACTGTCGAAATGCATTCCCAGTAATAAGCCCTCTCACGGTCATGTCATGTCAAAAGAAAAGGTCGAATGCGCTGCCTTCGTTAATATGGATGAATGCTAAGCTGCAAAACCAGTATCGTTCTGCGTAGCAATCAACCCTCCTCCTCGTCCCCCCTTCCCCCCCCCCCCCCCCCCTTCTCAAACCCTTCTAGCTTTATCCTCAGCGATGTAGAATCTCTTGAGGCACACATTGAGCATGTTGTATTTCAATTCCTTCTTTTTAAGATTTTTGATCATTTGAAGGGCCCTTGACAGGTGAAACCTTAGAGGCCTGGATAACTTATTTGAAGTCTGCCATCTATACGCAATTCTCATGCACAAGACAGAATGTAGTAAACAGTCTATGATCTAGCAGGCAATGATTACAAGGAATCATTCGAAAGAGAGGAGACAGTGGGGATGCATAGCATAGGCCTGTAACTTGAGCCCCAGAGAGGTGTGAGCTTGCGTGTCTGGTGATACCATGGCATAGAATACAGCAGATTTTTACAATTCTGTTCTCCTAACCTGGAATGACTAGGGCGTCTAGGGTGGTTTGTGTTAGCGGATGAAAGTGCTGATGACTTGTACCGGTGACAATGGTTTTTGTCTACGGGTACTGTTGGATGTCATCAATGATCAATTATGCATCAGCTTTGTGCATTGTGGCAAAGTATCAATGTGGCCTGGATTTCCGAATACAAATGCACAAGGCAAATGCAAGAAAGAAATGGACAGAGAGACAGACAGACAGACAGGCAGGAGTTGAAAGGCATAGATAGACCAATAGGCGGGCAGACTTAGACGGGCAGAGAAAGAGACAGACAACCAAAGAGCCACAGATCAACGAAAAAGGCTGCACTTCTGATTCATTATAGTAAGAGACAACATATATTAAGAAACTAAATCGGGTGTTGAAAATTTCGTCCGTCTAGCGCTGTGTTCTTTAGCCTTCGAAAAAGACTGGACTGCCGAGATTTATTTAATGCAATCTCCCTAGCGTAAACATTACTAAATATGAGATTCGTGACATTTCTCATAAAAAGGTTAATTTTTATACACAAGGAGCAGGGTAACTTTTGAGTCATAGAAACTATTTTTATGAGCTCTTTACACCCATGTTTTCCACCAAACTCCGTTTACCACAGACGCACGTAACACTCCGCTCCTGAGCAAGATCGGAGAAAGTCCGCTCGTACACAGTTTTTCTCGAGGCTTGAAGGCCGTCACTTTGCCTTTGTTTATCGGCGAAGCATACAAATAAAATGCCAAACGTAAACAGAAGGCCTGTCTATGCCCCCCCCCCCTTCCACACAGCCAGGGCATATCTAGCTGCGAGAAGTCAAGAGGGAGCTGGATATTTGCTAGATGTAGAAAAGTCACGTGGAAAGAGAACAGATTTCCTGCAATGCCATGAACACTGCATGACAACTCCTAGAAGCCACTTGGGCAGTTACATTGCATTTGGCAACAAAATGAAACAGAAGCAATTTATTTATATATATATATATATATTATTTCAGTCATTCAAATTTACTGGTAATTTATAACAAGTACAGAGTATTTTACTGATCAGTATTGATATTAAGGGAACCGAGGATAGCATTTAAAAATGTTACCTGTGCTATACACATGGTCTCAGGCATGATGCTCTGGCTTTGGATTTCTTTCCTTGTACATGTATTTCTTCCTACTGACTTATAGTTTACTGGTTCTTGGTAATACTGATCATAAATAATGTCTCTTGCCCAGTTCAGCCAGCTTGTTGTTTGTGTTGCTGATACAGCCATTCATTGTCAAGATGATGTTGATACTGTTCTTGTGGTTGGATTATCGATGTTATTTGAACATGAGAGCTGGTACATTGTCTTATTAGAAAATATATATATATAAAAATACGCAAATAAATAGACCAAAAAAAAAAAAAAAGCTTTCGGATTGATTTTGATTGCAATGTATCCATCAAGAATCAGAAACCAAATATTTACACAATAGTTCTTTTTAATACACTAAATTTCGACGAATTAACCCTGGTAGTTGCAAGTCGTGAATCATTTGTTCAGCACGTCTTACATTTATCAAATTTTAATCTCCATGACTACATTGATCATCTGGATTCTTACAGGTATATTGCGCATCCTCATATTGTTTTACCTAAGTGAGAGAAATAGTTACGAGTGTTGACTGTTACAAAATCATAAACAACAACTTACGTGACAGTTTACTTTCGCGAGAGGACGTTTTGTTTGAAAAAAAAAAAAAAAACAGGTTTTCTTTCTTTTTTTTTCTTTTTTTCATTTTTCACACAAAAGTACTTAGTAGATTCTTCTTCTTAGCCGTTAATCCCGCCGTTTCCTGGGTCTCTGGGTCAAAGTAAATGTTTCTCTTGTCGATTCCTGAAAGTTGTCGGCTCATATTCGCCTCTATCCATCTCTTTTCAGTTTCCCGTCTACTGCAAGTAAACTAGATCAAATATCGCTAATAAAAGCAAAAGTAGTAAAGCTTGTCATTGCTTTGATATATGGACAGGCTAGTTTGGTCTGATTTATGTTCTTTGCTAGATCACTTCTTTTATAAACAGAATAAGCTAAACTGCGATATAATTTCCGTCTTAGTGGCAGCATTTATTGTTTTTACAGGAAATAAATAGTAATAGCACTGTGCTGTTAACTATTGTCTTTCCACCATTAGGATGAAGAAGTTAAGTTGTACCTCGTATTTTCAGGGGCGGAATGAGAGGGATGGGCGGGGAGAGTCATGAGAGTAGTGAGGCGGACCTTTCCAAGCTATGGCCTGTCCGGAAAGGGAATGAAAGATAGAAAAGAAACAGAGGGAAAGAAAGGTAGGAAGAAAGAAAAAGAACAAACAGAACGGAAAGAATGAACAGGAAGAACAGATAAAAATATAATTATTTTATTTACCAAAGGGTTGTAGATTGAAAAGTGGGAGATAGAAAGACTGACAGATAGATATAGACAGACAGATATAGACAGCCAGAAAAAAATATTATGCAGACTGTCAGGCAGACAGACGCAGACAGGTGTGACACATAAACCTATAGACTATCTAACAAGCAGAAAAAAATATTTTCACTACAGTGAATTTCTTTCCTTCCCTACACAACGCCTTGGTCATCAGGATAATGCAAACCATATATTTCTCTCAGATTTCCTCTCTGAAATTGGGATTTCTCCCATCTGTAAATTATGTTTATTCCTTTAGTTTTGAAATGTATTACTAGCTTGGGTATCGCTAGTGTGTAATTCCAGCCAGATTAAGTTGTGTTTTATTGATGCACTTCACCACTCTTTTTGATTTGCCTTTTAAGATTTCGATATTGTGCTCCTTGACATTATACTTTAATAAAATGCCCCTTTATTCCCGCATCGAGATAACCTCCATCAGGAGGTAGAAAGACGTATACAGAATGTAGCGTTTATTCCCGCAGATTATGGTTCCTTTTGTTGAGGACAACGTTTTTACATGTTAAATGGAGCTCGACTGAAAATGGTCTCATAAAGCGGGCATAAGGTCTCATAAACCGGACATCAGCCAGATGATCGTTAAACGAACACTGTCTTTATGTCAAGATTTAATTAATCTGACAGTTTAATTTGAATTTAGACCACTTGATTGGACCGATTAACACACCGTGAACTCATGCAGATTTTTTAGACTGCTATAAAACAGGTATCTTTTCATTGGGTCGCATAAAACAAAGCTAGCTTTAAAATGTTTGGTTTTTTATTTTTTTTTTTCACCTGAATGCAACGAAAGATAATATGCCACTCTCTCCCGAGACAAATCTAACAATTTGAAAGCCACTTTCGAAGTCTTGAATAATAATTCGACAAAACGCTGTTTTCTTCCCAGCTTTTTTTTTTTTTTAATTGTCTATTCAAATATTAATTGTTATCATCTGGAAAGACTACCAGTTGGATCATTTCCTTAAAAAATGCATTTTCTTCGCTAGATTTCTCTTTTTTAAAGAGAGGTCGCAAAATACGTCGCGACTTCCTCGAAACAGTGCTTTAAGGAAAAGGCATTTGGCCAAACTACAATAGAATTGCCCTTGACTCATTACTCGATTAATGAGAGATTGGATCTTTCAGTGACGAACAACTGTCTGGATATTTGATGCTAGAATGCCTTAATCTCTTGTAGTCGTACTATTCCTCATTTCTTGTTCCTTTTAAACGAGAACTAGTAAAAACTGGAATACCTCTGTCCTTACTCTCCACCATCACACAGTGCACTGATTATAACAGAGCCCAGATTAAATGGGTGATGAATGTTCCATAACTTTTGTTAAATCTAATTATTAAAAACAGTCATTTATTGAATGGACGCCATTTAGCAAGTTATCAGCTAATTAGGTTTGTAGCAACAAAATTTGTCAAAGAATTTCATGGTTAGTTCATGTGGTAACATGGCCATCTGAATAGCCAGAAGCGAGAGCTCGTAACATGAAGAGGTCAGGGTCTAGAGTTGGAGGCGACAAAGGAAATGTGGTTTGAGCGGAGTGGAAGATATACTGGACAGAAATCAACAGTCTGTCGTTACCTTAGCAACACATCTGGCAAAAAGTAGATAATATCATCTCCTCTGACACCTATCGGCCTAAGTGGAAGAGCATAACGAAGTACAAAAAAAAAAAGAAAAAGATTTTAAAAAAGATAAAAAATTAAGTTTGGCAAATGCTAGTGGCCAAGAAGAATAGATCTACATCATTGATCTAGGGATTTCTGCCAAGTTTCAGGGCAACCCACTTCCATTGGGAAATGGAAAAGGGGGGGGAGGGAGAGAGAGACGGGTGAGGGGCAGAGAATGTGAACGGGAGCAGAGAAAGATGTGGAACAAAGTTATTGTTTCAGGTTTTTGGTGTGTCTGTAACTAGAGACAGAACATTTTGAGAACCCCCCCCCCCCCCAGACTCTGAGATCCTGAGCCGTAGCATTTCCAGAGCATATCTATGTTTAGCCCCCAGGATGCCCGCAGTGATGCACGTCCTCTAGCGTAAAAAAAGAAGAGCAAAATCTCTTGAGTAATTCACTTCTCAAACTCGCTCCATAAACATGATCAGAGCACCATCAAGGGCCACGAATCTCGTTTGGGTTACTGGCGCTCTGTATTACATGCAAATGGTTTGTTCAAAGCTCCTGCTGTGCATGAAAATGAAAAGCTGCTGTCTGAAAGCAATCGCTTAACTGTATTGGATAGTTAATGAAAAAAATAAAAATGATAGCTAAAGGGGTTAATTCCTCAGGTCTTCCAGAACCCAAGATAGTAACTCCACCTAAGACTATGCCTAGAAGAGTTCAAGAAGTCGGTTGAGCTATTTAACGCTAAAGTTCTTCTGTCTCATTTAATTCTAGTCTTTCTGCAGGTAATGATACAGATGGTGCCATAAAGGTCCAAGATTGTTCATGCTGCAGATGCTGGTGATGGACATGTTCACAAAATTTGCTCATCACCACGGTGAAAATTCTACTATGATGCATGATATCAAATCGGAATCCTTTTCCCAGGCGTCGCAGATGAAGACACCATTACATATAGGAAAGACCGCTGTATTTTAAACACCTAGAAAGACTTGCTGGTGTTGGTTTTCATTTGCTTTCTGTCCGGTTGATTTCCTTTGCCTGGCTATCCATCTATCAGCCAGGTTTATTACAAATTACATTCTTACAAACTCAGGGAATTTCACCACTGATCACCGTCTTTGATACATTCCATGTCCCTACACTTTATCATCACAGTTGAATTATTTCCCCACCTAGTCAAATATAGCCGTCCATAATGTTAGAGACAGCCTGTTGCATCACTCTATTCTGCACAAGTCTTCTTCCTCTTTGACTTGGACTTAATTCCGCCTGGGATTATCAAGGTTCTTCCTGGCGGAGAATGCACTAATCTTCTCAGTCCATTTCGACTGTGGGCCAGGATTTGCGTCTCCACAATGTTCTCTTTGTCCATTTCTGAACGTTGTCGGTCCACCTTTTCTTTTGTCCACCTCTTTTACAATTCCCATCTACTGTTCCTTTCAGAAAAATCTTGGCAAGGCCACTGGATCTTGTTACGTTGCCGTACCATCTCAATTTCCTTATTTCCCAGTTGTAAGAACTCTTCCTGAGGGCATGCTATTTACTGTGGTTTTCCCGAAGGGGAAGTTTTGAGAGAAAAAGTAGTTTGTCAAATTACGACCAATAGATATTCTGTAAAGCCTTCTCCCACCTTTTTGCCCTCTGCCAGCGTCCGGATTATTCCTGACAGTTAAACTGCCATAATGGGATGGCAGGGTCCGGCCTGGCAGTTTAAACGGGCCAAGTGATCCTGTCATAGTGTGTAATGTAATACTTTTCTGCTGATGGGTAGTGATGGGGATAAATTATTAATTTGCGTGATACCTTGCAACATGATTGATAATATATATTATATCAGGAAAAGAAAGCAAAATTATGTTTTAGTGGTAAGACATTGGAAAAGAAAGAACAGATAGAAAGAACAGAAAGGACAGAGGGAAAGATAATTATTTTATTTACTAAAGGGTTATAGATTGAACAGATATGTTGGTGTGACATCAATTTTAAGATTTAATTATGTTAGTAAATAAGCATAAAAACAGGGGGTCATGAGCGTGGCTGATGGATAGGCAGAGAGGCAGTAGAGCAGACGGACAAAATAAAGATGTAAAGATAAACAGATAAATACAGACAGGTGAACTGAAAGAAAAACAGACAGACAGAAAGACTAATAACAGGCAGATACATCGATAAGTAGACAGATAGACAGAGACAAGAGAGAGAGAGAGAAGGAAAGAGAGAGAGAGAGAACAGAAGGTCAAGACCAGGGAAAGTCAGAAAATAGGTGAAGAGTTCATTTTGCGCTCTAATATCTTTCTTCACCCTAACAGATCATTTTCAGTTACGGGAATAATAATGAGCCCCTACTGTCCGTGTATGATTCAGCGGTCTTGCAAATTGTCTGCAAAATTACCCTCTGTTCATTTCCCTACCTCCGATTGTTCAGCCCTCTTGCTGTCAAGGGCGCGCCATCTGATACCCTGAAATGAAATGACAGTGTCCATCCTGAGATTAATAGGCCTAACAGATTCTCATTCTGTCGTCGTTGTCGTAGCTGAATAACGGTCACTTGTCCATGAAATGAGTGTGGATTATTTCCCGTTCTTTTTCTATTGGCTGGAGGTAGTTTGTCTTACTATCCATGTATCCTCTGTGGTCGTCATATGTTATGGAAAATGACCTGGTCCTGTTGGCAGTTTTTCAAACTGCTTAAGTGTATGTGTGTGTGGGGGGGGGGGTGCCTGAAATCTGGTTTTTGCTCAGAATATTCGATTTGGGGTTTTCGTTTTCTTTTTTAAAACAGTCTTTTCTAAGTATGAAAAGGGTATAAAAAATTGATAGGTTCATTCTAAGGTGTGGGGAGAAGGGTCAAACAAAGTTTAACGACCCATCTGCCATTTAGGTTCTTACATTTAGGGCTCTGTATTCAGCGGTAAATCATCAATATTTCGCTGATTACGGGCACATGGTGTAAAAAAAGCGTGATTACTATTTCTTTCACTATTGTTGGCAGTCCCCATGGCCTGGAGTGGACACAGACTGACCATCTGAGGTGCTAACCGCAACGAATAACAGTGACAACTTTCGCCTGGGCCTCAAAGATAGTCTTCCCACTGCCGAATAAGGGTAAAATATGCCCCATTTCTGCTGTTGCAGGGTACAGTAATGGATTTTCTATCACAAGAAGGATTAAGACACTCTTGGTTTTGACCGAGGAAGACATGGAGGCCATATATATTACATCCCTATCTACACCCTAAATGACTCTACGGAAGCCGGTTTGTTGATAGGGGTAGGGAAGTAAAAATGAAAAACAAATGTGGTAGAGGTAGAGGAAAAAACAGAGCAAGAAAAAAAAATTAAATGCATTCTTTCTCAAGATGAGGTTTCTTAGCACAAATGTGCGAAGTACTTTTTTGTTTGATTATTTTTAGAAAATGAAGTGAAAAGTATATACGCAGAATTTCAAACAAATCAGTTGAAAAATGTAGAAGCCCATATCTAGTAAAGCTAAGTAATATCGGGTAGTAAATACCAAGAATGCAGCCATTGCAATGGCAACCATGAGCGATTTTAGTTTTTGTTTCGATTTGTTTCCTCTGATTTGGCCTTTGCGAAAGTCGATGGTAATACACTGTAGTTAGAATCATCTTCTCTCTCTTCCCCCTCTCCCACAAGTTTTCAAAATGAACTCCAGGGAAAATTTGCTTAAGACACCGGAAATAAAAAAAATATATATATTAATTGAATGTTCAATATGGTCAAGAAGCAAGATAAACCTCTAGTATAAGAGGATTTCAGAAGTAGTTATTTGTGTTTTAACGCTGCCCTCAGCGCCCATGCTAGCAGCACCTCAGGAACCGTATCGGACATGCATCGACAGGGGCAAAAAAAGGCTGTTCAAGAAAAGTAAAAGAAAAGTTCAAGCTCAACCATGTTGTGCTCAGCCGGCTTTAGAGGCGGTTTTCTAGGCGGAAAAAATAAACCAAGAACTTCTCAATTGTTAGACCGTCTGACACGAGAAGACAGAACAGGTCATGTCAAAGTTGTTTAACAATACTGTAAATTCAACATATTTTTATTTCACGGATATATGTTATGTAGACACCTCTCGATAAGGTGGTCTGTATATCGAAACTAACCAAATAATGATAATAATAATAATAAAGTCGAGATCACTCAAAGCGCACACACCCATTGCATAATTCTATTAACTGTTGAAATATTCATAGAGAATGAGGTCGTATATATTTGAGAACTAGTAGCGAACGTTACAAAAGTTCATTTCATTCATTTGTGATACGCTTGTCATTACTGCAGCAAATGTTCATGTCTCTGACTCATTCTGATGCTAGGCGCCTGAATGTGTGAATACATAATACATCCATACTATGTCACAACTGTGAAAGAGTTCTCTATTAGGACAAATCAAACGGATCTATATAATATATTAAAAATTTGCTGAAAAAAAAAGTCGTTAATTTGAGTTATAGAGTCCAGATTGCTATTTAGATTTGCTCTTCATTATTCACTGGAGCAAAATAGACTGCTTAAAAGCAGTTGAAAGGCTGGATACTGTTATAAACAACACTTGCTAAGATAAGAACATTTCCACATGCCCTCAAAGGATATTCCAACCACAGATGAGGATACTCATCATGTATATAAGACACATTCACACTTTTCAATAAGCCATACAGTTCTATTTCTTGTGGATTAGTTCTGCAACAACACACCCTCCACCACAATTTATTCTGTAGCCATAACTTGATGCAACATTAATCATGTAAAGCCGCCAAATCTATGGTCGTATTTCACTTACTAAGTCTTAAAAATGCAGTCAATGTGATATAATTATATTCGTATTATAATAAGTTTTTTATCCGGTGTCCATCGTTTCCTTCTGTCACCGTATTATAGAGTGTAGTTTAATCAATACTCATATTAATGATAATTAATTGAATCATGAAGTCATTGGATTTTATGTAATCATATTTAATTCACAGCATCACTGAGTCATAAAGCTCACCAAGGGAGGAATAAGGGAGGAGATTACAGAACGCTAAACCTGCCAGAAGAAGAATATTCTTGTTTCTGTCGTTGTTATAGGTGTAAAAAATCGCAGTTAGCATTGTAATACCGAAACAAGTCGGATTTGATTAAAAAGTGGACATAGAACGTCAGCGTTTCGATGGAACGAAACTGACCTTCAGTTTGCTATGTTTCATGATTTAAGCTTCCTTTGTTCAAGGCCCAGCGGGAGCTATTGGAATAGAATTGGCAGTGTCTGATTGTCCGGTCTTTTAGTTGTTTTCGCATCTAAATTCTATTTTTATGCCATTGTTTGCTGACTATTAGATTGACCTTGAGTAAAATGACACATCAGCTGCTATTATATCAGTAGCCACATTGCAGTCTTTTTCTTTTGACAATAGAAATTGCAACCATCGGCCCACATATTCTCTCAATGAGCACAATAATTACTTTTCTTGTTCCATCAAACGAGAAGATTATCTTCAGTACCCTAGAGACAATCCTCTGTTTACCATTCTGTGTTTGCTTCATAGTTGTCCTCACTAATTGTAAGGCCTTTTATGTCACAACTGTAGGCCCATTATTTCTATAGACAAGAGCGCACTATAACAAAACATCCCTGTACTTCTTTCTTTTGACCGTTAAGGGAGAATGGTTTATGTTTTTTCCTAAATGAAACGAAAAGTTTGCCCAGTCTTGTTCTGCGTAATGCCTTTCGCCGTATTAATGTAGTCTATGATTCTGCTCTTTGAATGCTGCCTCCATAATGCTAAAACACATGTTAACAAAAACAAACAAAACAAGCCTTTCGCTGAATTGTTACCCACGCACCTTTTAACCAAATGAACTAAAAACGATGTAGCTCTGGTTCATAGACATACCATTTATTGTAGATCTATAATGTCTATGTTCTGGTTCAGCATTTAGAATGACCTGGACGACTACACCATTTGAACATGAGCAAACAGACACTGGGTGCTTAGCATTTCACACACACATACACACACACACACAAAATCTTAAGTAAGCATCTCCTCTTTATGAGTAATTATGAAAAATAAAACTCATGAGCATTTTAAAAATAATAATAAAATTATACTAATTTCCCTTACTTATTTTTATAACTCAACCTACGATGAACTCTGTGGCATGCATTGTTAGACTTGTGTCTGCGTGTGTATGTGTTGGAGGTGGATGTGCTTGTGTGTGCGAGTGGGGGGGGGGGCATTTTTACATATTTTCCTCATTTTGCCCTCTTTCAAATAGGGTATGGCATCTTCAAGACATGGTAACGCATTCAAGAGAAGGGGTTAGGGCGGATGAGGGATGAACGGCAGAGAAAGCGAAAGGAAGGTGGCTGGAAAGGGAGGCTGGAGGGAATAACAGTGATCAAAGAGCTGTATTGTTTTTTTCTACTTCTCATCTTTATGTTTTGTCACTCTCTCTCTTTCTCTCTCTCTCTCTCTCTCTCTCTCTCTCTCTCTCTCTCTCCCTCTCTCTCTCTCTCTCTCTCTCTCTCTCTCTCTCTCTCTCTCTCTCTCTCTCTCTCTCTCTCTCTCTCTCTAGAACTTCTTTTCAAGAGAAATCAGTAAATAGCAAAATTTCTGGCAAGAACATATAAACTGGGATTGTTTTTGAGCAGACCTATTACTTGCTTCGTTAGGCACAAAACGTGTAAATAAGAAAAAAAAAATGCACTTTTTGAAGCACACGCCACGAAAAATTCAAAGATATAAAAAAAAAAGAATCATGATATTAGGAAAATGTTTTCTTTTATGGAAATAATTTTAGTATTTTTGATGATAAATCATTAAAACGACAAGGCGAAAAGGATTTTTATTCCTTCTGTGAGGTTTTTTTTTTTTTTTTGCTCAATGCCCTCTGCGTCTGGCTGGGAGTAGTAATAGAAATGGTTAAATGTTTTCTATTCCTGGTACAACGATCATGACCACAAAAATGTACAAAATTTTCTGTTTCAGAAGAGAGAATTTGAACAATCAAGGACTGCCACTTCTGGCCAAAAATTAAAAATGCAAATTGGTTGTGTAACCGAGTCATACATATTTAGGAGTTGGCGATGACAAAGATTAAAATTAAAGATAGAATTCCGAGACCGAATAAGCCAGAAATGATAATAAATGAGTAGGATAAAGTGTCCAGGACAAAAACAGCTCTGCTTTTAGGGACAGAAGTGTAAAGGTTGGTATAACGTGCTATGGTTCCTCTTTGCATTTGAAAAATGCGACATCTCCTGGAGTCAGCTGACATAAAGATTTTCAGTGCGATTTCATACGAAAACTATACAAAGGATTCATATGAAATTGAAACTTATGAATTCATATGACCTGTTGCCATAAACGTCCACATAAAATTGGCCCTTAGATTTAGGACTTTAAAATACATGCCAACAGTGTTCTCATGAACATTTTAGTTTGTAAGTGCACAGACAATTTTTTTTTTTTTTTTCTTTTTTCGAAAATGAACATTATAATTTGCCGGTGGAGCTATCAGAAGAAATAAAATGAGTTTTGCCAGTAAACGTCTCGATGAAATCAATAAAAATTGCTTAGATAGATCGCGTTCCCGATTTCGGACATCCTTTGGTATTTAAAACGCCTCCCGCATTGCCGCCTATTCTGATAGATGTCATGAAGTTAAGCAATAAAGATATAGAAATATGATGGTTAAATGGACATGTATTAAATAGCGGTGGTTTAGGTTTCTGTTTATATAGGTTATGGAGGTATCTATCTATCTATCTATCTATCTATCTATCTATCTATCTATCTATCTATCTATCTATCTATCTATCTATCT
>JBCAUA010014066.1:0-13003 GCA_038406235.1 Peronia verruculata | reverse complement strand
CCCCATTGACAGGTGATTTATTGCGCTGCGGCCGCCGAACTAAAAGCACGCTGAGGGCCGGTTTGCACAGCCGTGTCCCGTTCACAATAAGCAAGTCATTTGATAAATATTTTCTTCTGTACACAGCAATACCCTATTTACATTTTTATATGTTTACATTGTTGCCCTGAAGAAGAGTCAAGTTGACTTGAAAATTTGGCTTTCACTATCAACATCAAGAAAAAGTTATTTATATGTGTTATTTGCTTTTTAAATTGTTTAGTTAGTTGCTGGTTGGACAGTCTTTTTCTTTTTTATAATATGAAGAAAGCATTGACAGTGATCATGAACAGCTCAGGTTATCCACAAGCATGGGATCTGGCTAGATCAAGGCAGCCCCATGGCTCTAGTGGCAGGGGGAAACAAAAATGAGCATGTTGCGGTTTAAAAAAAAAAAATTGAGGCAGCAGAAAAAAATACTTGATGATGATTCAACTGTTAAGTGTGTAGGGGAACCGTTTTGCTTTTGATCTCTGAGAACAGAAATGACAAGAACCAAAAATAGGAATTTTATAGTTTTGTAACACCAAAATAAGAAACTACTGGGCAGAGCAAGCAATATGGTGAAAATCACTTGCTATGAAAAAGTTAAGGAGTGACATTTTAGTTGCACTATATAGTGAAGAGGTAATACATGATCTGTGACCATTTGCACTAATACGAGGACAAGTGTTAGGAGGGGACTCACCCGCACTCGACCTGTTGCGAAGACTTGTCTTCTGGCCACATCTAACTTCTTGATGTCATCAGCTTCATCATAGACGACTGCATCTAGTGTCAGATCCTCTGGCTGAAACAAACGAGGTGAGTAGCCTCCCTTGACATATTCCAGTTCTTGGAAGTCTTCCTCTGTCATGACAACTTCTTCTTCTTCTTCCTCTTCCTCATCGTCATCCTCATTTGCCTCCTTCTTCACTTCAGCAACTTGACTTTCCTCCCTGAGGATACAAAATAAAGCACTAGAGAAATCCTAATAGTAATTTTTATGTTCTTCACACATGCTGCTCATTTGAGCCTTTAAAACAGGGATGTCAAACTGTTTTGACAAAAAAGTCGGAAATTCCCCCCCATCAAGGCGCTCTCTGGTTATGTAAGACACTTACAAAGCTAGGGTTTTCGTTTGCTATAAGTTGTCATTGTTTTGAGATAAGTTTTGCAAGTCTTTGCAAGATCCTGCGATAGGCCTATAACATTATACAAATAGTGGAAATTCCAAGAACTAAAAAGCTCCCACAGGCAGTACCGTCATGAAAATTATCAAGCGTTTTTATGTTAGATCTAGATTTTTTAGATCTAGATTGCAAATGGTTACCCTCTTACACTAGTCTTTCTAAGACCATAGGCACATTATTTGCTGTTCTCAGCACTCTGATATGCTGATTTTCTATCAACAACTCTCACACGGCTGCATTTTGCCGGGCGTGCGGAATTAAGTGCTGCGAAATTCGATCTCGATCTTCAAACAGCCGCCAAACAACAGTCCGACTAGATCTATCGTCCGAGGTGTGGTTATGGTTATAAGCTTTTCAACCTCCTGTAGTGGTGGTTATCTCAGCTGTCCACAACCGTGGTCAAAAAATAACATAACACTATTGCGTTATATGATCCACCTATGATGTGTATCCCTATTAAATTTCACGACTATTTACAGCCACAAAATCAGGGTAACAGAGAATGGATTGGCCTTTGTCTTCCCAATCATACACACATGCAGGCATTCAGTCAGCCAAATCAGTTTGTGCTTGTCAATGTTTCTTGAGTGGCAGTATTGACAAAATGATAAACCTTTTTCTCAGTTTCATATTGAAAACATTGAAGATCTATCAGCCAGCTGCTAGAAATTAACTAAAATCTAGTTTAAATCTTGGCCTACTGATGAATTCATTGAAAATAAACATGTTAAAGTGTGAGAACACAAATTTTATCGCTCGAGTTCAAAAGGACACTGATTCATGAAGATGATGAAGATTTCATGAAAATGTGAGACAATCTGCAGAGTACATGTACAACATTCTGAATTCAACTTTGTTTCATGGTGAACCTTTTCAGGGAAGGTAAAAAATATAATTAAACCAGAGACATATTACGTAGCAGTATGTCTATGAATGACAGTATGTCTATGAATGAAATAGCATCCAAAGGCTGCATTCCCTGTTTCAGAATTGTTTTTCCAGCAATAGCAAAATAGTAATAGTATAAAAGCTTCCCAATCCTGGCCTATTTTGTATTAACTGTTCTAGAGTGTACATTCACCGAAGACTTCAGCTTGGCAGTCTAGCTTTTCTTGAGTATTATTCAGGACTGTCAATCAGTTCTCACGCAATGCACTGGAGAAAGAGTTATCTTTTTTCTGTTTCCTTGCTGCAATGTACTTGTAGATGGTTGCAAAAATTGAAAATTCTACAAGGACTAGAAGAGAATCCACGGTCTCTGTGGGATATTTTTAAAAAATATACAACCCTGTGACTTAAGGTGCATGGCAAGCATGTGCACCTCGATGTTGATATTTTGGTTGATAAAAATTTTTCAGGTTTTTAGGCTTTTTTCAGGTTTGTGTACTATGTTGTGTGCCAAATTTCAGATAGATCCATTTGGCAGTTTTTGAGTCCATAAGCCTATTGAGGGTTTTCTTGCAATTTTATAATATAGATTAATACACTTGATCAATCTCTCCTTAAGACTACAAAAAAAAAAAAAAAAAGTTCCTTATGTTAACCCTTTGAACCCTGAACCCCTGATCCTATCTTGACCCACCACCTGACCTCCTGGACACTTGGTAAAACAGGAGGGGGTGAGTCAGCCCGGTCTACCGGGCATACGGTGCATAGGCAAATTAGCGCGTGCCCGGTTTACCGGGCATACGGGTTCAAAGGGTTAAGGATGGATTCAACAATGCCAAAAAGTAGCTTTCTAGTTAAATGTGAACTTTGACTTGCATAGTATTGCACTCTTAGAAAGGATACAAAACTGCTAAAGATTCTGCAAAAAAACTGATATACTTGGCCAGTCCCTCAAAAACTAGAGAAGTTCACATTAGCTGGAACTGAAAGGTATCAAATAGTTGGCTTCTCAAACAGGGTGTCAAAACTGCTTTCTCAGCAAAATTTTGCACCTCCTTTGTAGGGTTGGTCAGCATCATCTGGTTAACAGAACTTAGCCATAGGTGGCGATAATTTCACTACTTAAAGTATAAGAATAAATTCCCAATGACAAAAAAAAACAAAACCCTAAAAAAATACTCCTATGGTCTATGTAATGTCACAATCATCAGTTTATCAATAGGGAATAATATTCACTGCTTTGGATAAATCTAGTTCTTCCTGAGAAACAATACTCATCTTGCATCAGCTTTCCAAAGATCATAGTCATATCATTTGTTTTTGGTTTTTGTCAATAACTCGCGAGCAATCTTTTAGGGGCATACTAGCAAGACTGAAGGACTGAGCACTAATGAACTCAGTTTGATCTCAGTCTTTAAACAGGGATGTGGAACTGTTTTCACAAAAAAGTTGGAGAATTCTGCCTGCCCCCAGCGATCTGGAGCTGCCTGGCTATGCATGACACTTCAAAAAAAAAATCGAGGCTTTTCATGACAGAAGCTTGCATTGTCTTGAGAAAAGTTTTGCAGGTTTACAAAAGATCCTGGGATGGGACTTTAAATTTATATAACTAGTGAAATTTCCAAGAACTGAAAAGATCCCACAGGCAGTGCTGTCATCGAAATCACTGATCGTAATTTGACTTGATAAATTATCAAAACTTGGATCTAGATCAGGAACAGCTTCCCTCTTACATTACTTTATATGACCTTACGCACATTGTTTATTGTTGTCAGTACTCTGATGTGCTGATTTTCTGTCAACCAACGTTCACATGACCACTTGACTGCATGTTGTCAAGTGTGAGGTATGTATTAAGCACTATAATTTTGATCTCAATCTTCACAGTTATCAAACAGAGGAGTTACGACTCTCGTCCGTAGCATGTGTAAAACTGTTTTGTACTTCCTGTTTCACTATCATCATGTGGGACTTATATCACAAATTATCGACTCCGATTGTCTTGTGAACTCAGCAACAGTTGATGGCTGGGCGACCAATAGTAGGAAAGTCAGCGACAAACCAAAAGTCAGAATCCCAACTAAACTCTGATGGCTGATATCCCTGTTCAAAGCTATCTCCTAAACGACAGTTTGACCCTTGCAGAGAGCATGGGTGAAATTCAATCCTACTTCCATTTCGGCATTCTTTGCATGGAAATTCTTTTGTATAAAATAATGATAACCATTAGATAGCACAATTGGTTGACTGACCAATCAAAACTGAAAAAGCCTGGATGACTCAAAAGCCAAATTTCCAACTGTAGTGGGAAGTTTAACATCCATGCTCATAAGAAGTGAGAAAACTTTAGCATGCACACTTTAAACCATCAAATGGATAATGAAAAAGGGGATTTTACCCTTCATCATCCTGCTGTGAAGTGCCTGGTTGAGGTGAAGCTTGTGATGTGGATGGCTGACCAGGAGATGCTGCTGCTCTGCTCCGGATGTGAGGTGACTCATGTCTCTGTCTGCCTGAAGGAGATCCTTCCTGATGCTCTGATTTCATCACAGGAAACAATGGACCTGATTCTATACCTTGCTGCAAAACATGAAATGAGAAACAAGGATAAAAGTGCATATAAAAGATTGATATATTTCAAATAATCCAGAAAAATTATATATTATAAGCTTTCACCACAAAAAAAAAAAAAAAATAGTAACAACATTAAAAACTTCTATGTTGGCACACTTTTTACGGATTGTGTGCTTATTTAATTTTATAAGATCCAAAAATGTTTGTAGAGGGATTCAGTGAAATGCAAATACATGCCAATACAAAATTTTAGAGGGCAAGCTTGCATCACATCCTGATTTGTCAAAGATTTTTATTTTTTGTCTTTTTAACTTCTTCCATTCATGTAACCCCAGAACATATGATCAAAACCAAAGATCTCAGGCATAATCTGAAGCAATAGATATTGATAAGAAAATTTTCCACAACAAAGGTCTTTATTTTGAATAACAGAACAAAAATGATTTGATGTGTTTACCTCTCTCTTCAGCTTGAAGAGTTTCTGTCTCAAGACCTCTTGATGTCTCTCTCTCAAGCGAGTCCTGGCCTTGTGAGCCTTTAGTTGCTGCAGCAAGGACTCCCAGTAACCTAGAAACAAGCAAGCAGGAGTAGGTGGTGCGAGGATACATAGTCAACAAAGTGGCCAGAGAACATGCAATATGACGTAAAATCCAAGATCGCTGCTGTTTCCATGGCAACCATGCATTTTGTAGAATGTTTTTTCATGTGAATGATCATTTCTTAATTGTACTACATTATAATCACATTAATTTTTCATTTAACTAGTACTTAAAAACGAGTGATTTTTTACTATTGAGCCCCCTTAATAAATATTGATGTCAATTAAGGCAAATATTCTAAAAGTTCGCAAATTCTTTTGAATGCTATTCAAGTTTAAACACTGAGTTTTCTAAAAATTAAAGGCTAATCTTATAAATAACTAAATGATAATTATTATTGTTTATATGTTCAAAAACAGAGCAGATCTCTTGGAAAGAATATGATAGTGACATTCCAATAAAGGGTGTTCCTATGAATTACCTGTAAACTACCCCAACAAAACATTTAGATGAAGAAATCTCTCAAATCAAAAAAATGTATGCAAATCTTTTTGAGATAAAAACTATGTGAAGTACCATTCATTTAAAAAAAAAAAAAAAAGGAAAAAGAACTTCCTAGTCAATTTTTCTAAATATATGTTTCTATTAAGTCATAACTGTTTCATTATTATACCTCTGAATTACAAAGGTATGCATGCAAAATTATCAGTTAAATCTATATGCACTTAATTTCTATGACATCAGCTTTTCAAATCCTTTAAAATATTATGATTATGAAGTCACTGTTTGAAGAAATGATAACCTTCCTAACTTGTAGGTGATCTGACTTCAAGTGCTCACTCTGTAACCAGTACAGCTGACCTCTTGGCCTCGGTCAAAGTGGCCACTAAGTGCTCTGCTTGGAATTGCCGTGGCCAAGTTGGTAGTTTTGTTGAATGACACAGTGAAATAGGTATATGGATGCCCCAGCACAAAAATGTCTTTGCAAAATAATTTTCTCCCCACAGTAAGATACATTCATTTGTCCTTCTAATGACTCCAATAACCCTGTATCTCCTCTTTCTTTACACTAGTTCTTGGAGAATGGTCAGTGAAAGGCCCCAAGTCACAACCCCCATATCTATATCATGTTTCATTAAAAAAAAAACAAAAAAAACTTAAGCCAGGTTGGTTGTTCTGATGAGCTGTGTATGGACATCCTGGCACAAAAATGTCTCGATGCTAAATTTCTCACCAGAGTAAAATACATGCATTTCTCTCTCCAGTGACCCTAATAACCCTGCATATGAAAAATTAGACATCAGATTCATTTCATCTGGCCAAATGACGTAATGTATACTTGTAATCAGGGAAAAGATTCAATTGTGACTGATCAGTATGCACATTACACTGTGATCAAACTATTAGAGCACAGCTGAGCTACTTGAGACTTACCCACATCTATTCCCTCCCCACCACTCAGCTTGTCTTTGATCTGTTTCTCCAGCAGCTTGAGTTGATTGGTGGTTTTACCCTTGAAAATGTCACCAATCTCTGAGGTCACAGCATTGTTGATGCCATCTCGTCTGTCACCAATGTATTCTGGAGACACAGTTAGTTATAAAATGACACAACAAACTCTCTAGTACTCTCGCAGTTATCTGTAAACCCAGAGACATGTTTTGCAATTACAACCACTCACAGTCTTCTAACTATCAAAAGATACAAATGATCAATCCTAATGTGATCAATTCTAATGTACTTTGACAAAAAGCTAAAATCTTTTCCCTAAAACTTTGTTGCAATAAAATCATCATTTTGTTTCATCATCTCTTGTGCAAATATAGTATATTTCTGTAAAAAAAAGCAATCTAGTATAATTGTGGAAAGTTATATCCAACCAGGTAGGGAAACAATTAAATGTAAAGATATCAAGTTTCCAAACCTCAGTTGACTAACCTCGACTGGAAGAATCCAGCTTCCGCAGCTTGACCAGTTCATCTTGAGTGACAGTGATGATGTCTCGCCAGTAGTCAGCATTCTTGCCTTCCTCCAACTCTAGGTAGACTTTGATGTCCTCCAGCAAATCCTCCAAGTCCTGTATCGTAAGTCCCTGATCACAGACAGACAGAGAATCTGATCAAATGATCCAATTTAATGACAAAAATAAAAAGAGAGAGTATTTATGGAATGCTTTTATCCACAATGCAGGCTCTAAGCATTTAACAATCTATCATAACCCTGACAGCAAAAACTCACAAACCTCCTCAGCTTCTTGTGATACATACAGTTCAAATCTTTAGCAATATAACAATAGCATTCACTGTCTCCCTCCACAAAAAAACTGTTTCACTTAAAACAATGACAAAATACAACAACAAAAAAAATTAGCAACAAACACACACACTGACACATGTAGATGCACATACCTATTGGCTGTTGTGCATGCACCACTCACTCATTAAACTACATTTGTTACAAACAGTGATTTATGAACTTGCTATCATCTATGAAGAAACACTACATGTGAAAAAAAAATAAAATGACCTTTAGAATGAATGAACTGTGAGTTGTTTTTTTTCCCCTCTTGATTATAAAAGAAATCACAAAAATATTAACTTTTTTTCCATGAAAATAAGTGAATTCTCTGTCTACTACTGATTCATGACATTGTTAGATAACAGTTTTTGTGAAAATCTCTTGTTGTTGTTGTATGATGAGCATTCTGATACTTCCTTCAGTGGAATGATAAGAAAAACTACCTCCCAATCTGTTACACATACATCTCTCTGCACTTGTGCCCTTACTTAAGCCAGGATTGGTCTTTCATTTAAAAAAAAAAAAAATTAACCTGGTCTACGGTCATTAGGAAAAAAACAACAATAAGAACAAACAAACAAAAATAACACAACAAAAAATGACTCTTATGCAGTTACCCTCATTCTTCAGAGATTTCTGTTGAGTAATTTAGAAACTTTAGAAATACAACATGAATTACCAGAATTATATTTTCTTTGTTAATTCTGCAATCTTAAAAAGAGGAAGTGAAACAAAAAGCGCTAAATCACAGTGAATAGTACTCAGTACTTACATAGAGATATGTGTAGGGTTCATGCATCTCCACTGCCAGTTCATCATCCTCTGCGCTAATGTACTTGGCCAGTAGATCAATAGGTTTGGCTGTGGACAGACAAAATTCACTAAATGTTCATCCAATTCACTTGCAAATATTCAGGAAGTTTTAATCAGGTTCAATCAGTGAATTCTGGGTACTGTACCCCGCCAAACTTACTGGATGTCAACTCTAATATTTACATTAATTTGTCATGTTCAAAGATCATAACTTAAAATGTCCATTTATATTAAAAATTAAATCTCAGTGAATTTATGTATATGTTGTATGTAAAATTTCTATCTTTGTTATTTCTCTGTGTTTGTCATCTAATAAAACTGAAAAATTGTTTTAACATCATTTCACTATTTTTTTCAGAATCTATATTTAATTTCCTTTCTTTTGATATACAATTTGATAGGCCTTTTACCATATTTTCCAATGTTTGAACTCCATATTAATGTAATGAATATTGGTACCTTGAGTTTGGAAGGGAAATAATTCAGTCTGAAAGGTGAAAAAAATTCAGGAGCTAAAGAGCAAATTTAGTTGGGACCTGTGTTTTGGTTAAAGGAGAAAAACAAATTGATTGCAAAAAAAAAAATATTTTGACACTTGGGATTAATCTTTGCAACAAATTTCCCCTTAGATATGATTATTAAGAATATACAGGCTTTTGAACTTACCTCTGCCATCCTTAATTCTGATCTCTGACCTCAGTTTGGCCTGACTCAGGTGAAACTGGAAACAAAAGAGGAAAACATTTGTCACTTATACTGTGAACGAGAGATTATGCTAACTGATATTGTCACAGTTTTATCTATAATTGCATTTAATCCCTGCATTTGATTTATGGCTCAGGTGAAACTAGAAACAAAAATAAATATTAGTCAATTATTCTGTGAATCAAGTCTACCCAACTTGATACCATGATAATTATGGCTGAAAAAAAAAAAGCCCTAACTGATCAATGCCTTTGTATATATCCCAAATTTTGTATAATGAAGTGGAACTCTCATGTTACATTTGTTCTTCAATTTTTATTTAAAAAAAAAAAAAAAAGCACACATGTACTTGAGTTATGTCTCGCTTTGTTAGATTTCATTATATGTCCAAAATCAAATACATCAAATCTTGTAAACGATGAGCAACAGGATGAAGCGCTGTAATGAGATATATTTCATGGTAGAAAAATATAAATTGTGTTTCCCTGTGTTAGATTTCACAACATGCCCAAAACCCAAATACAACAAATCTTATAATAACAGTGACAGTAAGAAACATCTTCATCTGGAAATGTTCTTATTCCATTGCTTATAAATTTAATATGCTTGTAAAATGATAGCTTGACTTCCCAATAATCAAAATGCAAAAAACAAACAGAAAAAAAAAGAAAAAAAAAAAAACCAACAAAAAAGCTTGAGCAAACAAACACCATGCCAAAACACCAGTTCCTCAATTCTAAGCATACACACAACTTTGCTTTCCCATATGCTGTCTGAAATCCTAACTATTGCCTTACAATCATATAATTTTCAAATGCCTTTGCTTGTGTTTGACATGCATCAGAAAAACAGGTGATTCACACTAGATTTATACGTTATATCCAACAGTTTAATATATCATTAAAATATCAGGAAATATAAGACCTCTGGGCACATACCCCATCTTCTTGCTTAACCCATTCCTTGAAGTAGTCCGCTTCTTTTTCCCTCTGCATCATCTCCTGTTGATCCAAACAGACACATGGATAGAGAATTACTTGTAAAACTGATCAGTCTTAAATTTCACTTTCAATCAATATTTTTAACTTTGAGGAAACATCTACAGGTTTCAGGACTTTTCATGCAAAATGATATCTTTTGACTGAGACATATTTCATTCTTTACAATAAAATTGAAAATAGGTGAGTTTTGTGATAGGCAGGTTACATAACATTCAAGCTGTTGATATTAATATGCCTCATGATGAGCAGATCACAAAACAAAAATATAAGAGCACTGGTTATAGTTTAAAATTAATTTACAATATGTTTTTGCTTCATGAAAACAACCCTTTGTTCAGGCTTGATACTTGAACTTTCCAATATGCACTTCTTGGTATAAAATATGATCTCTCAAGGAAGTATTTCTCATTAATTCAAAGTTGTACTTTCTGAATAAGGAGACAAATCCAGGACTGAAACATTCCGACTTCACTGAAATCAAATGGCCCAAAGCAATATATCTGACTAAAATTTTACATAAAGATACATCATACCCGTTCTTTCTCTCTTTCTTCCTGCTCTCTTTCTTTTTCTAATCGTCTCTTCTTCACTTTCTCCAATTCAACCTGAGAAAGAGAATGTCCGTTTATAAGTAAAGACACAAAGGCCAAAATTCATATGATTAAAAAAACAACAATAAAAATAAGAACAGACACAGCAAACTGAAATTTCTAAGTGTTCAATGCAAAAAGTACAAAACCCCAACTTCCACATATTGCATTATGATGAAATCTAGACTCATAACCATAAGAATTTGCATGTCCAAACTCATGCACACAAAAAAACAAGCTGAATTGTTTCAGCGGTATGAGATATTTACTGGGGTGTAATATGTGGGATCAAATATGATTTCCAGGCAAAAGATGGCAAAAGTAGAATGGAAAGTAGAAAATTTTAAAATTGACAGCTATCCAGTTGCAACAGAAAAAAAAAAAAAAAACCCTATCACATACTACTAAAAATTATTTATTTTCAATTTTAAATGTTACATCTTTGGGTATGAAAATACAGTATTTATTAAAAAGCATAATTATTTAGGTTTTGAGATCAAATCTTGCATGACCCATGCACACAATTGGTTTGAAGATGAGAGAGGTAGAAAATGTCTTTGTTAAACTTTCATCATGGAATTGTAAATAAAGGTAACTGTGACTTTCTCAAAAGTGTAGGCTAACAATATTTTCTTTGATATCTGTTTATCAAATTTCAATTATTGTTACGATAATTTCATGACACAGGAACAACTCTAAAACTAAAAAATAATAATGAAAAAACAAACACACAAAACACCACAAAATGATGTGATTCACTAAATATTAAATTCAATTTCAATTATTAACCCATTCAGTATTGCAAAAGCCCGCTAATGCCCGATACCGATTCAGTACTGGAAGACCCACTATGTATCGCCTTTACTTTCGTTTTACAGATGGATATGCGGTCATATGCGCGAACATGGTTTAGAGTACTCAAGGCAATTTCGCCATATTGGAACAATGCGTTTGATAGCTAGGATACTTTAAAGATCGTATTACATTTTTGAACAGTCTGACAAGCGGATGGTGTGGAACCATCACATTATGATGAAGAAACATACGTTTTAGACGTGAAATGTGCACGTGCTAATAAATCAGACGTAGATCAAGAATTTCAGCATAATTTAGAAGAAGAAAGCCATGGTGTTGACGACGAAATTAGATCTAGATCTAGACTTGGTCTAGCAGTAAAGATCTAGAGATCTAGATATGTGTAGTGAAGCCGACACAGGTGAATCTGAATTTTATTGTTTTGTTACTGTTATACCCCAAAACAAATACATTTATGACATTCAGCGTTGATTTCTCGACAAACTGCACCTGGTTTCACGCAAAAGAATGTGTAAAATGTATTTTGTCTCAATTTATTTTTCTACTATCACCAGAGTTTTCATCCTAATTATCTCTCTTCAGCTGGTACTTCCAGCATTCAAAATGTAGTCAGGCCTGGTACTGAATGGGTTAACTTTCAAAGGATAGATGATCATTGGATTTGCTAAAAAAAAAGTCAAATAGAGCTGCAGTTTTCTACTTGCTCATTATCTCTCATGTCAATCATTCAATAGCAACATGGATAGTCACTCCATAAACTTACCTTGTTCTGCACCATTTTGGACCTGGCAATTGCCTGAATTTGCTCTGCAGTGAGATCTTTTTTGCCTTCCTTCTCAAGTTTTTTTGACCACACAAATGTATCTAGGAGATGTTCATCACCAAATGGGTTGTCTGCATTTGTGTAGCCCTGGAAAAGACATAGGGAGATAGAAGATAAATATTCAGTTTGAAATAAAAGGTAAATAGTGCATCAGAGGTAAAAGATATTATGAACACTTGCTCTTGAACTGCCATTCGCCTGCACTGACTGAAATGATTACAGTTGAGTCCCGCAAACCGAACTCTCGTAATGTGAATTTCTGATAATTTGAATAAAAACAAAACAATAGATTTTTTTCTTCTTTGTGCCCATTAAATGACTCTCGCATAAATCGAAGCCACTGCCGTGAGTTTCTTTTAAATCGAACCCGTCAGCGTCACCCCGAAGGTAAAAATCAGCTTATTTTCTCTCCAAATGGTTCCCACTAGTGCTGGGCATCAACCTGGATTTTGATAAACTGGATTTTCGAGTTACCAATTTCCCAATAACTGGATCTAAATTGGATTTTACCAGTTTTCTTAGTTATTTAATTAACTGGATTTTCGAATTACCCGGATCATAATAACTGGGTTTAAACTGGATTGTACCCGTTTTTGGGGCAGCAACTTGCAAACTGATTTTTGTTCTTGAATTAAATCTACCCATGCACAGCGAGCCCCTTGGTAACCTTATAAGTATAACACACGATTGGTCTTGTCTGCCACTTGCCCGCTCAGTCGCAGCTTTGTGTCTGCCGCACCGGCAC
>JBCAUA010014055.1:0-13004 GCA_038406235.1 Peronia verruculata | reverse complement strand
TTCTGCAAAATTTGGTGGTTTTGTGACCGATGGTTTATGAGAAATTTGGGTTGAAAAGTAGGGGAAAAATCAAAAATGGTGGCTGTTTTCATGTGTTTCCATGGCAACCATGAAGATTTTTCACAAAAAAGTACCCTAGAGTAAATGAGGAACACACTTCCAACATGTTTATAGTAGTAAAAGAGAGTTCAACTCAAAAATGTGGATTTTGGCTTTCACTGCCGACCTTGGCCTTAAAAAAAGAGAAAGAATGGCATCTTATACATGTAAAATAAGTTTAAAGAGATATGCAGCACTGGCAAGAATCTATATGACAAACAAAATAAATGCAAAAGTAATGAAACCAGTAAAAATCAACTTTACTCGCATGCATTTTTTCCCTCACATGTGCAATATTAGCAAAAAATGCACAAAGACACACACAACACAAAAAAATAAAAAAATCAAATACAAAAGAAAGAAAAAAAGAAAGAAAGAAAGAAAGAAAGAAAGAAAGAAAGAAAGAAAGAAAGAGAGACAAAGAGAGTGAAAGAGAGAACCTGACAAATCAAATCTGTTATTGAATCTCACTGTAACTGTAAAGAAAAGAAACTGTCAATAGTTACATATGAAGGGTTTTGGGAGCTAAATGAGACATATCCAAAACTGCCGTTTAGAGAAAAAATGACAATTCGTTCTCCAGTAATAAGTAATTTATCACTAAGAAATAGAATTTCCTGAAGACTTTTGGAAAGGATAAGTTGCATTTGGTGGAAAGTAAAGTCCTTACTATATAGCACTATCACCATTCCCTGCATTGAGGAGTAGAAGTTTTCAAAAAATGGCGTTAATCACGTTTTGCCCTGAAACTCTTCATATGTAAGCATACCTTTTTTTTTTTTCCTGTCATCATTAACACACTTTTATATTCTTCACCTTAATATAAAACTACAGTAATACAGATGTCATCAGCGGTACAATAAAGAGGCAAATAGGTAACAACCCTTACTTCTCTTCATGACAAAGGCGTGAATCAGAGGACCGATTCATCTGTCTGTCATGCAGAAAAGTTAAGGGTTCATCTTTTTGTCATACAGGGGCTGTTACCTATTTTGTTCCTTTGTCATACAGCCAATGACATGTCCAATTTCTTAATACATGGTGTAGAAATATACAATGGAATATACACATGTATAACATCTTGCTGCATGTTATGTCCTGTATTGAATAAAATAAGGTAAAATATGACCAACTTCTAGATGTTTGGTGAGTGCCATACACGTAATCATATTTATATACAGGCTGCCCTGTCTATGATAATTCTATCTCTAAATGTAAAGAAATTCACTTCACTCTCATGTTCTTAGGATCTGATGCTCTCCTTAAATACAAAAAACTGGTCACTGAATTAACGATGTTTTCAAGGGAATATGGCTAGTGAATGGTGAGTGCCACAACAAGTGATTGGCCATGTATATCTATATATGTTGACTACGACAAACCGCAAAGAAAAGGGACATTCATTTTCTTCTGAACTGCTGTTGTGCTGAAAACAAACCTGTATGTGAGCACAGAATACATCAACCATTTCCCATATCATATCCAACCGACACAGACTTCTTACTCTTTTTTCTTACACATGCTGCTTACTCCTTGACACATATATCACGATCTACTCATCAACAAATCAAACATCATACATTATAGCCGAAACACAACTAAATGAGGCACGCAACTGTGAACCATCTGATTCAATGTCAATACTTAGTACCATAATGAGAAATCAATGAACACCCAGCTCATGTTTTGACGTATAAGATGCTATCTGAGTTGTGGCTACATGACAATGGGTGCAGCAGGTGGGGTGTAACTATCTCGGCATCGTTCGTAAAACACCTGAAAATATAATGGTAAAACAAAAATAAAAGTTTTGTTGGTAATGTTCATGAGTCATCACTGTAATACTAGACCAATACTACCCCTCACAATGGTGAACTTCAACCTAAAGTCATATTAAGATGAAGAAATAAATACAGCCAAATACATGTATATTTCCAAACTGTTCCAGCTGCATAAATGACTATTTTTTTCTCATTACTTAAACTAAAGCAGCTGCAATATTTTTAGACTTATCTCCATTCTTTCTCCTGTCCATTCCAGAGAAGAAAATCAGCTAATGACTCTCTTTGTATATACAGTGTGGATGCTTACATAAATTTGAAATTGTGTACAGAACAACATGCATATATCCAACACATATATGTGTATATACTGGGATGTATGTATATATGTATCTCTATGTGTCTGAGTTAGAACAATAAAAAGCAGCAGCGTTTATCATGATTTCTGTTTTAAGAAGAGATACTCATGGGTATTTGGCTGATGTTTGACGATGTATGTTATCTGTGGCAGACAGGTCTTGTGAGCATTTCGTACTGGTGTTCTCTATTTTCAGTCTGTTTTTGTGACAGATTTACTTCTGTTTGCTTTCATACCAAACGCAAACATCCTTGAAAGATTTATTTAACACATTTGTTCACATATATTTTCAATGAAATGTCTGTGGAACATAAATCCCTAATGAATGAGACCTGTTTCTGAACCTTTTATACATTTGTAAGAACATGTATGTGTTTTGGCTGTGGTGCCTGTGGCTCACCAGAAACACACAAGCAAACAGCAATAAAATGGATGATACAAAATTCTTCACAGTATGAACCCTTTGACTATTCATGTTAACAGAGGTAGTTTTAAGTTACCATACAAATATAATACAGCATATGTTAGCATGTCTCATGATGTATGATAAAACATGCATGTTTACAAAGTGCTTAATTATAGTAAAGAGATTTACCAAGAACTGCTGTGATACAGAGTGATAATATTCTGTCCCTTGAAAAAAAAAAAAAGAAAGCGATAATCCCTCACTGCCTATAATACTTCAATTAAGTTCAAATCCTTTCATCGATTACACCTTTTTCAAACAAATTTTCATTTTATTGTTATCTAGGTCCATATAAATAAATAACATAATATACAAGAAGCTTTACAGTGAAAATTAGATTAAAAATTATGAACCAACTTTCTGAAGAATATGAGTTTATCAACAAAACAACATTCATTTACGAAACTAATGAGTCCCTTGACAGATTCAGATACATGTATTTGTAGTTTATAAACCTACCTTTAGAGTTCTATCCTTGACAACCTCTTCTATACTCATCTCTTGTTGCATAAGTCGCAGCTGAAAATAAAATTATGATTTGACAAAGATCAAATGAGTAAGAGTAAGAGGCTCACAATTGACAAACATATTAACTTGAATGTTCACATGCAATCTGTGGGTCTTTCCTGACAAAGAAATGCTGGGATTGCAGATGTGGATCTAAGGTTGCAAATGCAAATCTGGGCATTTCATTAAATCTCTGCTGATTCAAATCTTATACATTAAAAAAAAAAAAAAAAGGAAAATGTAAGTCATCAGATACTAAATTACTCCATTCTAGATTTACATTCATGTTGTGAAAGCCTTTGCATTCAACTTAATAACCAGTTCCGACTACAATTAAGAAGGTTATATCTCTGATGGAAGTAATCCAGCAGATTTTTCAATAAATTTATCATCAGTACAGAATTCCTCAATTAACTACTTTGAAACTTAAAAATATCAGAATAGTATATGTTATGTCCTATGTTAAGTCTGTATCTTTTTTTTTTTTTTTAAAGTTCATTTTCAAGCTTGAGGCTATGCTTATTTTTGATAAGCTCTATTCCTCAGTAATTAATGCACTACAAATAACGATTATACTGGATCATTAAGGACTGATGTAGGCAAAATGTCTCTTTAGTACTCACCCAGTGAAGAATAGTAGTTAAAAAAAAAAAAAGTTTACCAATTTCTTACAGTTTGGTACATTTTTATATTTCACTTTCCTTTATTATACCTTTTTGTTGTCTATCTATCTTATTTGGTTTATTCAGAGTCACTGTTTGTCATGTAAAAACTTTTTTAAAGGAGATAATGCATTTTGTGAAGAGTGCCTGCTGTGGATTAATATATACTGTGAAACAGTGTATGAAAGCAAAGCTCTATATTCTGGCAAACTTCACTTTTATTCTCTCGTATTTCATTGCTAACATACCCTCGATGGCTGTTTTAGATATAACCACCTTAATAGAATGTTCCACACATTTAACGTGGCTTTTCAAAGACCTCATTTCTCTCAGTTTGTAGTGTTTGGATATAATATGTTTTGTCACGCAACCTTCATATATTACTACTTACTGCCACATGATGGAGAAAGGTAAAGTCAGCCCTATCAAAAGTTACCTTCGTTTGTTCTTTTCTCAAAGCACGTAGAACATCGACATCATCTGGGGCCTCCAGTTTTTTCTGTCTGAGCTTTTTGACATCATCATTCACAAGCTCCAAGCAATGGCGGATGGACTTTTCACGCTGGTCATATGATACTTGCATCTGTGCAAAGTGAGAAATATGCAATAAAAGCTGATTGGAAATGATAGACATTTTCCATAATTTTGGTTATTCTTGCTGATAGCCTAAAAAAGCTTATGAAAAATGGGAAAATTTTTCATGTGCGGGGCACTAATTCCTCTCAACATCAATTGCACTGGCTGATACAAGAACTGGAAGTCAAAGATCGACTTGACTGGTGGGGTTAAGGGTGAATATCTCAACATGGATGAGTCCCTGCATTAAAATATATTCTTTTCACCAAAGCAAAGTTCTCATTTCTAGTTCCACTAACATATCCTAGAAGGAAAACTTAACACCCAGCTCACACAAATTCATCTCTTTGTGCAACATCTTGTCATCACAGATTTTATTACTTGTAAATCAAGCAAAAGTGCATGGTAAGCAAAAACCAATCACATGATGAAAAGTTTTAATTCAGGTTTGAGTAAAGTCATACAAACTAGTTTGGTATCTGTCCTTCATTGCTAGACTCAATTGCTTTTAACAGAGGCATTCCCAATAGTATGAATTTTTTTATGTTGAGGGGTAATGAAAACTAGTTTTTAAAATATACTGTGTTTAATATTTTGCTTTCATTTGACAACTATTTGCCATTCAATTATGGGACACAAAAAAAAATATATTAAGAACAAACTCTGAAATATCTCTGAAAAATGGTACATTTTTTATAACATTGTAGGACAAACCTCATCATACAGTCTTTTACATTCTTTTGAGACATCTACTTTATCACGAAAAGACTGTGTAGGAATCTTTGTATTTAGGGCATGTATAATTCTGTCATCAATAAGCCGAAGTTTCTTCAAAGCATCCTGATGAAAAACAGAAGAAGCATTATGACAGGTAACATTTAAAAAGGATTAGATAAAATCAGCTTTCTAAACTGTTTGGAAGACTTTCTTTTTAAAATTTCCTCACTACAGAATAAATAATGTTATGGTTTTCACATCAACAGTATCGATAAAAAATTTAAATATTGGGAAAACATTCAACATTGCAGAAATGCTGCTGCCCTCAAAACATCAGCCAAAAATCAAATCACATAGCTTCATCCATGTAGGGATGCTTCAGAGGAAGTGGTAATAATAGTCTTTCACATGAAATACTGCTAGTAAAAAGTCCAAAACCTCTGTATATGGCTTGCAGTATTGCCAGGGAAAAAAATCCAGTATATTATCCTCAAGGGACTAGTTTTCGCCCGGGGACCAGTTTTTGCCGCCTAGTGTGTTTCTGTGTTTACATCAGTTTTTTGTGAGTGCGTATGCATCTCTTCACGTGTTCCACTTTGTGGGAGGTATCTCAGATAGAGTGCTGTGGATATTTTGTGCATTTTTTCATTCTAAGTCACTTTTCAAGGTAAGGTAAACCGTCAGACCTGCAAAAAATGGCTCTTTCACTGTTATTTTTTTGGTCTGAAATGAAATTGATCAGAAAAAAGATACTGATATTTTTAATTTTTTCATGTTGACATCAGTGATTGAAATATAGCAGACAACGAACACTTAAAAATAGCAAATGGATTTTGTCAAAATTTTTCCATTTTCTATAGACATCAAAAGATCATTTTTAACAATTTTCATCAGATTTCTTTTGTAATTTTGAATTATATGCATGACATTATGTGATGAAAGCTTTTTGTTGTTTTTGTGTTCTGGCCTTTGATTCATAGACTGTCTCTTCCAGTGTTACAATTACTGCTGTGAGGAAATAATTTTTCTTGTTTATTCTATTCATTTCACATTTCTCAGAATTAGTATTGCAAATATTGCTTAGCTTAGAACCAACCCATTTTTAAACAGATGCCTAGGACATACCAATTTGATGCATTTTTTTATGCCTATTTTGATGTAACCAAGCAGGAACAGACCATAACTCAAGCTGCAAGAAAGTTCGGAATCTCACAGCGAACTCTAGGTGACAGGGTGCATGAATAAACCAATTTAGAAACAATAGCCTGTGGTCCCAGTCCCATATTTAGCCAGGTTAATGAGAAACGCCTGCATGACCATCTCCTCAAGATGGCAGACCTTGGAATATGGGTACACCAGGAGGTCTTACAAATTGCTACTGATTATGCTATCCACCAAGGATTGAGAACAAAGCACACACCACTGACAAAAACATGGCCAACTCTCTGAGTCAAAAGTTCTAGGGCTCTTGCTTCATATCGGGTAAAGGCCAGCTGCAAGAAAAATGTTGAGGAGTACTTTTCAAGAACAGATCAAAGCCTCACGAAACATAATTTTAAAAACCGCCCCCTATCTTATCTATAACATTGATGAAAAGGGACTCACCCCGCATTTTCAACCTCCCAAAATTATTGCCCGATGGAAAAGCCACCCCAATAGTGTAACACCCCCAAGAGGTACTAGTACAACTGTGATTGGCGCAAGTAAAGCTTTCAGCAATATGATCCCGCCCTTCTTTATTTTTAGGGGTGAATGTATGCAGCAGCATACCTGACAGATGTCTTGCCGGGGTCTGATGGATGTGTGTCATCTTCTGGCTGGTCCAATGCTGAAATCTTCAAATTTTACCTCAAAAATCATTTTCTAAAATGTGCTCCTCGGCAATCAAATGATACCCTCATCCTCATTCTCTACGACGGCCACAAGACCCTCCTCACTGTGGATATTTTGGACTGGGCTGAAGAGAATAATATTTTTCTTTTTTGTTCTTCCAGCCCACACCAGCCATTTCCTAGAGCCTCTTGATATTGCTTGTTTTGGCCCCCATGAAATTGCATTTACTAAATTGAAGCACTTAGCCATCAAGAGCCATCCTTCAGAAAACTTCAGCTATGGGGAAATATCTGAAATGGGGTCCAGAGCTTACATTGAAGGTCTACACCCAGGAAACCTGATTTCTGGGTTTAGAAGAGCAGGCATTAGCCCCTTTTCTGGATTGAGTGCAATTGATGAAGGTCTTCTCCATCCAGCAACAGTCTTTGAGCAGAAATTCCATGATGA
The DNA here is from genome assembly GCA_038406235.1 of Peronia verruculata. Lineage (NCBI taxonomy): Eukaryota > Metazoa > Mollusca > Gastropoda > Systellommatophora > Onchidiidae > Peronia > Peronia verruculata. The sequence goes on along the minus strand of JBCAUA010014055.1, from coordinate 5,558 downwards.
GGAAGAAACTAGCTTTTTTACTGACAAGGAAAGCATCCTGAAAAGCAAAGGCACATTAAAGCAGAAAAAGAAAGATAACTGGGGCAATCTGGGGGGAAAGAAATTACAGAGGAAAGTGTAAGGAAAGCTATCCGCGATCATACACCAGCCAATCAGCAAAGAAGTCCACACCCAAACGTTCACTTGATCCCTTAGAATCCTGCTGCATATGTTTGATGGAAGACCCTCCCGTTGAAGTAAAATCCAGAAAAATCCAATGGGTAGGACGCCACCATTGGGTCCACATCGGAATTTGCATGCCCCTGATGCCCTGCTCTAGCAAGGACACATTCCTATGTCCATGTTGCATGGAAACCCCAGATTCTTAAATGACGATCCCTTTTTTTTGCTTTTTTTCTGCTGTTCCTGTTTGCAAATTTTTCGAGAAAGATCAACTTTCAAGCATTTTAAAGTTTCTCAGGAGTCTTCCCCATCTAATTCAAGTGAATTTTCAACATTAACGTGAAAGACAAAGCCCTGAAAAAATGACCACCCGAGATACCATACTTTCGGCGAAATCTGGTCCCAACCAGCGAACAGTTTCTCATTTGCCCCGGATCTGACCCTGTTCACACCGTAACAGCTCTTTCAGGCCACAAAGCATCATGTAAGGATCTATCATCGATGCCTCTATCCAAAGTAACTTAGTAATAAAAATTCTGTTTTGATTCCTACATTTTTGTTGATATTCGGTCTGTTTTCCTTCACTGTGCTTAGCCCCGCGAAAACTGGTCCCACTAGGATAGATTATAATATAGTCTAGCATCACCCAACTATTTCAGGGCAACTATGACTATAAATCTCATATGCACTCCGTTAATACCAAAAAATCTGTTTCTCTACAATACAGTCTACAAATAAATTTTATAGGAGTGCCTATTTGCAGTAGTACTGCGAATAGCAAAAATATGCCGCAGAGCTCCTACTTGCAGTACTATTGCATTTTCCATAACTTTGCTGTTGTAAAAGTGTTAGATTTATTATCCCAGAAATTGAATCATACAATAAATTAAAAATAAAAATAACAATAAATAATTTTTAAAAGCGATTGATCATAATAGCCGATCGGGGCTAAAATCGGCGATTTTGTTTTTCGCATTCACTGTAGCACCATTTTCTGAGAGCACTCTGATGTGATACCTTGTAGAACTTCATAATAAGTCAATATTGATGCACATTCAACTTAAATGTGGATAACTGATACAAACAAAACAACAACAACAAAGTCACTGACAAGCGGTGTCATTAGTGCCTTTAGTATTATAATATATCTACTTAAATTTTCTCAGTACAGTAATGTTCTCCGTGGCTGGATGGCTAAGTGATCATTGTGATGAACTTGTGACCACCCTGGAATCTTGGAAGATTTTTTTTTTTTTTTTAACATTTTTAAATTAGATCTAGATTATTATTTGTATATTTGACCTCTTTTTTGTTACATTTTCAGCCTCCTAGATCCAGAATGTAAATCTAGCTCTAGATCTAGTGTGTTAGTTGAGAATGGAAGGCAGATCTCCAACCCATGGAGGTTTTCTTTTTCTTTTCTTTTCTCTATTCCTTGACCATGTGTATGTTCCTGTACTTTTAGATGCAATCTTTCTAATTTTCTGTCTTTTTTTTTTTTTTTGAGGATGTAGATCTAGATCTAGTTGAAGGAGATGTGGAATGGAGGGACGTCAGATCTAGATCTTATGAGACAGGCCTTAGTTCTATGGACCTCATGATCAGATTCTAAGTCTTGTCGCAACTAGGCACATGAAAATAGATACTGTCACATGACTGCAATAAATATAGGTCCAAGGATTGATTTTAAGTTCATCTTGCTAATAATGATAACAAATGCTGTGGAAATCGTAGGTTTCATGCGTAAATTAACACAACTGCAAGTAGGAAATACTTGGTACTGTGAATAGGAGCTCCACGGTGTATTTCCTCTTTGCAGTACTACTGCGACTAGGCAAGGGGACGCCACTCTCTGTTTGCATTACTATTGCAAATAGCGGCAGCCTTGCGAGTTATCAAAGACATTCTAGGATTTCGATCGAGATCTACATTTAGAGATTGATCTAGATTATCTAGTCTAGATATCTATTAGCATCATTATTATCACTCAAAGGCAAAGGGCTATCCCATAAATTGTCTAATTAATGGGCATAAATAATAGCCTATAATTTCGAGGGTTTTACATCAAATATATCTTCAAACATGGCCGTTGTCATACAGACCCGGGTCCACTAAGTGTTATTTTGCTATCCAGACCCGGGTCTGTAGAATTTTCAGTTCCATTGGGAGGATACATCATTGATGGGTTCTAGATCTAAAAATCTACAGTCTGAGCCAAGATGTTGGCCTACTTATACTTAGCCTCCACATGAAGGGGTTAGATCCATAGCCTATGGCATAGCTGTGCAAGTATGGTAATGTTTTAGGGCCTTGTCTGTTGTGTTGTTGTTGAGGTATTCAAAGATGCTTAGAACTTCACTCTTTCTTGCAAAATTGACTCTTTGTGCAACATCTCCCAGGCTAGCTTAGAAAACGAAACACGCACACGCAATCACCAAAAAAGGTAAACACAAAAACACACCAGGCAGCGAAAAACAGTCTCTTCAGAACCCTAGCCTAACCGTAAGCACTAATTCTTACCATAGCAAGCATTTCAAATTGGATGCTTACCAAGGAGCATTTCTAGAAATAACTCGGGGTCCATATAACAGAAAAAAAAAACCTATGAGGACCTGGGTCCGTACAGCCGCTTCAAACTTGCAAGCTCTGATTATGCACCTTGCCTTGTTAGTTGTTTAAAGAAATTGACGGTCTCAAAGTCCAATGAAGCTTTTGAAATGCAACTTTTGCAGTTATATCAGTCATTCTGTTTTTAATGCAGATTATTTATGAGCTAGTACAACAACACCATAAAAGGCAGTCATCAGTTATTTAGGAAAATGAAATGACATTGCATTGCTATGGGTTTATGGCCACAATTAAAAACTTCCTGCAAAGTAAACAGTATTGAATCAGGGACATTCCTGTCTAAAGTAAAAAAATACCTCTGTTTCTATGAAATCCCTGCTGGTAGTGTAGTAGATCAGATCTAAGATCTATTGGATTGGATGCAGTAATTTCAGTTGTCATAGACTTGAAATGGCAGCTTACATTTACAGACCTTAATAATCCCACATTCAGTCTGGAAGACTTCTAATCTGTGGTATTTATGGGTTACCAATTTTAGTATCTGTTTCTGGATTTCTCAATCTGTATTCAATGTTTTGTTTGTCATTAAAGACAGTTGTATGACGAATCTACATTTTAGAGATTGTAGCCGAAGTAACTAAAAAATATCATTTATTATCGTTTTCCCTTTCAAGACCTAACAGAGGTAGGTCTGGAATGCGTGGTGGCATGAGAGGGCCAGCCAGACCATTTGGAGGACCGCCAGGGCCGTGAGTGCTCTTCTTTTTTTTTTTTTTAGACAGTTATTTTCATAGAACTAGGGAAGATTGTTACAGAATTATTCAAAATATGGGTGAATTGAATATGTACCAGATTTCTTCTAAAGTGTAGAAGCAAGTGAGGGCTTTTATGTGGTTTTATCCTGTTGAAGATTTAAGTGTTGAAATTGTTAAATATTTTTTTCTCCTGTATTTTAAAAGTGATGGGATGGAAAAAAACACTCAGCTAGCACAGATTTGTTCTTGCTCTAGTTATATGAAGCCATACAGAAAGTTGCTGGTTTTGAACTTCACAGATTTGCTAAGGCCTTGTTGTTATAAATTATAATTCAACATATTTCTATCCTTTTTCAGATTTAGACCCTTCATACCCCATATCCCATTTGATCTTGTTCAGGTGAGTGACACCCAGAATAGTTATAAGTTGTCCATGAGTTGTTCAAATGGTAGTTAAATGACATGAATCTGACCTCTGGCAATAAATTTTTATGACATTCATTTGGATATTGAATCAATAAAATGATATGTAGAATTTTGCTTTTTAGAAGCAGAAGATTTGAAACCTGACGGTGATGTATTGATTGATAATAAAAGCATTTTTATAGCATCTATTCCCATACAAGTACAACCTCTAAACACTTTACAATCTATTAATACTCCGTCAGACCCAAAAGAGACACTCATTGAAATGCTCTCAGCTTCCTGGGAAGCATACAAGGAGGCTACCTGTAAATTCTCAAATCCTTATCAGTTTTGATAAATAGTAATTCTCCTCTTGTGCTTTCATTTCAGTGTGAAAATGCATTTCCTCGCGCAAAACCAGCTCCGGAAGAGAAGGCTCTCACTGATGTAAGTTTGCTGCCTGTTGGATATATCTTAGTAGCATCCGTCTCATACAGTATGTCTTGAGAGATTCAGCAGTTGTTGAGTATTCATAATATTGACAAATGGCTAACAGAAGTCAGAATGCTTAAATTTTTAAAAAGTATTTAGAGATATTATTATTATTTTTTTGTATGTATAAATTTAAATAGAAGCTATAGATGATAAATAGGCTTGATGGTTTGACTGAAAAAAAAAGGTAGGAACAGCGGAGTTTTGTTGTGCAGAAAAAATAAATCTGATTTGCTTTAATTTTATTCAAGACAAAGACCTTCAATACTGGGACATACATTGAAAATATGCAGCCACCTTGTAATACGGCGGGATCATTGCATTGATTTTAAAATACCATTCGTAAAATCCAAACAGTGGACTTAGTTGTGTTAGCTGTAACAGTTTGTTTAATGATGTTTTATTTGGAATTGAGGAAGACAGTAATTATAGAGTTTAAATTTCAGTTGCTAATGTTAATGTTTAGGTTGGGTCTTTTTCTCTCTAAATTTTTTTTTTTCTTTTGCATGGACATAGAGGCTATTATGGGTAAAGGTTTGAAACAAAAAAGTGAGAGATTTTGTCATTTCAGTGGATTTTTAAAAAAAAAAGTTTTTGTCTTTATGTAAATGAAGTAAATGAAGTAAAAGAAATATGAGAGGAAAGACCCAGCCTAGCATAGAAAATAATGAACAAGTTGTCACTTCCACCTTGGCTTATGGTAGACTTTGTCCAAATATTACCAGGCTCTCCTGAAAAGACACACGGATCTGACCCCATCCTCTGCAGAGCAGGCATCCATTCTGGCACTAGTTACTAAAGTTCAAGGCATCTTAGACAACCTGGTCATTGCACCTGCAGGTTTTGAGGCAGCTGTAAGTTGGTTTTGTATAATTCTTTTAATGTATTAACCAGAATAGCTAAATGTGTATGACAGTCGCAGAGCTTTAGGTCAGATGCTTCAGTATGCTGAGCTTTTAATTAAATTTCAAGATTTATCATTACTGCAGTTGCAAGTTTTTATGTGATAATGTCACTTGTATAAAGCAAGAAATGCAAATTGTGTTTCATGATACAGTTTAAGTTGTCAGTTGTTGTTTTTCTTAAGCCTTTCAATCCCAAGAGACAGGATTATCTCGGCTTTTAGAAGTTGCCAATTTTTGCTGAGAAATTTTGTGGGTAGAAATTTGGAATTTG
>JBCAUA010014044.1:0-13004 GCA_038406235.1 Peronia verruculata | reverse complement strand
TTCTTAGAGGGGTAAATTATAGAGGAAAAATTCCGTTTCGCAGTAGGGGCGGGTTCTTAAATGGACCAGGCTCTTAGGCGGAGGGTTCTTAGGCGGAGACCACTGTATCATATTTTGTGGTTATTGGGGGGGGGGGGGGGGTAATTGGATTTTTACTCTGTCTGTAGCACTATTTGTTGTGGACAAATGCAGCAGATATTTTTAATTTTTGTATGTGAACGGAATCAATAGTTAGACATTCTGTAGCAAAGTTTATTTTTGTTACTTGTGATACTCAGAATGTCTTCTGTTGCTAGAACGTAGTGATTCAGTTTTTTTTTCAAAGGTGTGAAGAAAATCTGCATGTATACATCAATTGATTTGTTAGTTTGATGGTGAGGATTTATATTGTGCAATATACGGGTCTACTGATTTATTTTTTATTTTTAGTATTTCACCAACATTTTTCCTCATTTATATCATTACTGAACCATTAGACTGTTCCTCCATACAGTTCGTGATCCAATATTCCATCCTAGTTCCCAATGTTTTTGTTCACTCAGTATCACAGATGAAGTCTTTGCAATACATGTATGTGCTTTGATATGAGTGAATCACAACATAACCAAGAAATGATACATTTTTTTGCAGGTTTGAATGTTTTTCTTACCTTGATAAATGATTTAGTAGGAAAAAAAATTACAAAAACTTACTTGGACCTCTTGAAATCCAGGTCCTTTATCTTAATATTCTCATTTCTGGGCTATTGAGCAAGAAATAAAAAAAACAAAAACATCCAGTTTGTCAGTAAACATAGACTACAGATGAAAAAAGTGACTTTTTGATAAAGCTATTACCTGAACTTTTCTCCAGATACCAAAATTTCCATAATTCAGATCAGGCTTTTTAAAGTTAAGTGTTATAGTGGTTAAAGAATCCTGCTGAAACATTAAGAGTTCTGAGACAGGGCCGCGCATGGCCTGTTCATGCACACACAGACATCAGACTCCTTACTTTAGTAGAAGAACAGATTTTATATTTGTTACAAATGCTTTGCTTTTCACTTGTAATTTTTTTTTTCCTGCATATTTTCTGTCTAAATCTACCACAGCAAACACATTGTGGGCTATTTTCTTACTTTTTCTTGAAAACAAATCGGCACCCATAGTTATAGGACCAAACTGTATCGGCAAGGGATGAGTTTTCGTTGGGGACCTGTTTTTGCCACCTGATATTGTTTTTGTGATTGCTCATACGTGATTTCTTTTGTTTTGTTTTCCAGGAGATGTCACGTTTACATGCAAAAAATGGCTTTACTCTTTGGTTTCTAATGAAATTGATCAGAAGAAGCTTAAGATGATGACAGTTTTAATTTTTTCATGGTGACATTGCCAGTTTAAATACAGCAGACACCTAAAATTAGAACAAAATTCTGCTCCAATTCTCCCATTTTATGTAGCAAACCAAATGGGCATTGTTAGCAATTTTCATTATGTTTCTTTTGTAAGTCTATATGATAGATATATTATCCAGTAAACAACACGTTGGTTTTTTTTTTTTTTTTCAATTTTTTTTTTTTGGGGGGGGGGGTGGAAGGGGCTGTACTGTTTTAAGAGTTTTTCAATAAAGTTGAAGTTTTGGAGTTCCCCATGAATCTCCTCTCTCTGTATAATTTAAGTAAATTTTCAACAGTACCCTTGATCAAGGCCCTGAAAAATGACCATCGGAATTACCATACTCATGACGAAATCTGGTCCCAACCAGCAACCAGCTTCTCATTTTCCCTAGATCTGACCCCATATATGCATAGGCCAAGTAGGTCAACATAACAGCTCATTTGGATTCCAAAACATTGTGTCAGGACCTATGAATGATGCACCTTCCCATGTAACTGAAAGTCCTACTTCAATCCCATTATTTCTGTTGATATTTGGTCTGTTTTCGCTTACTGTATTTGAAGCGGCGAAATCTGGTCCCACTAGGATATTTTGTGTAGGCCCATCCCAGTACACGTGTTCAGCGTCGTTGCCCAAAACTAAGGTGGGCGGAAAAAATTTGTGTTGACTGAAAATGCAGTCCGTGCAATCTGTAACATTTGAGAAATGATCAGAAATACTTGCAGATGTTACTTGAAAGTCTGTATTTTTGTTTGTGTCCTTCCTTTTGACTAATATATAAAGCTAACAAGGCTTTTCATTGCATGTACGTTTTATGTGTCTCAAGAAAGAGCTAAACAGTTTTTAAAAACGAATGCAATTTTTATGAATTTACACTTTACATTCATAAATTCCAGTTTTAATGCAATTTTTATGAATTTACACTTTTCTCTTGCTTGTCAGAAACATTAGTCTAAGTTCAAATTTCATGAGCTCAGATGAAGGAAAAGTTGATTTATAGTTATACATCAGATGAGGGCTGAAAATCCCAATTGGATTTCTTTGCAAAATCTTACTTCTCGTATTGATCAGTGTTCTCATTCTCCAAGGACACAGCATCAAGCCACATACGTCATCCTAACACATGTATGATAAAAGATGTCGGAGCAGTAAATTTTTTTTGAGAGGAAAATTTATATCAGGTTTATATCACATGGTTTAATGAAATGGATGTTATAGACTAACATCTCATTTTGATCTTAACATCAGTCTGCAAGAGTCTTGGCTAAATTTTTTTCCACTAAAATTAAAATAGAGTAGTTCCATAGTCAGTTTTCCTTCCTCTGGTATGGTGTTTATCAACATCAGTATGCTATGTGTGAAAAACTGGACACCATATTCATTTCCCCCCATCGGGCAAAGCATTACAGTATCATTCTTGAAAGGAGACTGCATTATAAATGTATACTTTTGATACCATTTGTTGTGTTTTTTTTATTTTAACTGATTGATTAATGATTGATTAGATCTATTCCTTTCTATCACTTATATTATTTTGAGAAGAACTTTGACAGTGCTGTAACTGTGTAACATATTTTTCTATGTTTTCGTTGTTTTCATAGTTGTCACTTATTGACATGGGGTTGATGGCAGTGCCAATTTTGAATTTTAAGACAACTCCTTGATCACATAAATTGCAAGTAATCACAATGTTTTATAAGTCCAGTTTTTATGATGACAATGGGAGATGGCTTTTACTTTTACATCTTCTGTACATTGCATACTTGACAAAAATGAGCCCAGTTGTTAAATGTAGATTGAATAGAACAGGAATTTCAGGAAATAATACCTCTTTACTTAAAAAAATGTATCAAGATTCTGTTCTCCCTATGGTTATTTTTTTTTTGTATAGAACTGAGGAAAGTTAATAAAATTTTGATAAGATACCAACATGTATTTAGAAAAATTGCACCTGCAAGATAGATGAGTTTTATATAGACCAACTGTCAGGTTATTTTGAAAGTGCATCAGATGTACTTAAGAGACAGGGATTGGATGAATCAGTTTATTTATATTTTCATCATACATGTATTTATGTTTAAATATGTCTCTCGGCCAGTCGAAATGAGATGTAGGTCGCTGGGCTAGAACAGAGAAATAGGGATTTGAATGTGATGAGCGTGGTCAGACATCGATTTTTGTTCTTGCAGAAATCGAAAGTACATTCATTTCTGAACAAGACAGTATTGGTCTTATCCTCGATTAGTAAATATTACTTCATTAAAATCGTGTTTTTTGTGAGGCAGTTATGAAGGTGTATGGGTTCGACTGTTCAATTAAACTCGATTTTCTCAGAATTTCGGTCCTTGCTGGGGGTCCTTCTTGGGGCGTGCGGGTCCTGAGAGTGCTTTTTCAAATGCTTGGACTAGGGATTTTTTTAAAGCTTCAAATACAGATTCAGCATGTCCAAATTAGAGGAAAAGTGTGGGAAAAAAAATTGTTTTGCATCCAGTTGCCATGACAGTGCCGCCATATTGGATTTTGTGTTTTTAAAATTAGCTATGTTCAAAAGCCTAAGGCTCCGTGAGTATTGAATGGAATTGTGAAATTTTGCACATGAATAATATGATCCTATCTACAGGACAAAATGCATGTTTTTAATTTTTATGTCATAGAATATTTTTTATAAATTTTTGAAATGGACGGATGTAAATTTTTCGCAATTTTCCACCAAATATCCAATTTTCTTTCAGAAACGGAAAAGAAATTCAGAAAATTTAAAAAGCAATGCATTTTATCAAAATACATGCTATGGAGAAGGTATATTCCAAATTTGAAGGCAATTGGTTGAAAAATAAAAAAGCCTTAGGGAAAAAAGTAAAGAAATCATACATTTTGAGAAAATCACAATTGAATTTTCATAATCTCTCTATACAGTCATTTACTGGGGTGGTGTTGGTGCTGTTTTAGAGCATAAAACAAATGTCTCTGGCCCTATCCATTATTTTTCTGGTATGAGAAGAGTTCAAAGTGTGCAAAATAGGAAAACCCCACTTTTGATATTTTAGTCCCAAAACCTTACTTTCAGGACCTGCACTCGCCCATTAAACTGCAGTATCTCTGGCTAGAATAAAGCTACATGTAGCTCTAAACTTTTTTTCACCACCTGAAAGGGTATGAAGTAAGCTTTCACATGGTACCAGTAACCCCATATGGTGAAAAATTGACATACATCTCATTTTGATTGGCTACGAGACATATATCCTGTGAGCAAGCTTGGTTTTTGAAAGAACATGTCATTATAGGCCCATAGACCAGCATAAGTTATGTGGATGTCATGTATTATAGCTGATAGTAAAAAAGATATGACTGGTAAGAGAGACACTGAATTTAAATGAAGTCCAATAGAAGTTAAAAATTGGGCACCTTACAGAGTGATCTTAGTTTTGGAAGTTAGGATTTGCTGAAGGAATCTACCCTGCATTACATAATTTGTAATATTTGTTGTAGCATTTTGTTGTATTGATTTGTGAGTGTACTGCAATGATCATTGTATCATTATGATATGTCTGCATGTCATGTTATTGAATGGAAAATCAATTAGATGTACACAGCATTATGAATAAACTGTGTGAATGTAGTAGTAATGGACTTGAGGTTTGCAGCGTTTTTCTTTATTACTCCAGTTTTGTTTCTTCTGGTGTCATAGAATACAATCTGTTCAGTACAATTAAATTTCTGTCTTCAGCTTATCAATAGCTCAGATTTTAAGGACTATTTACTGTATTACACTTGAGTGGAAGATGAGAATACTTCATGCAAAATACATGGACTTATCAATCTTAACTTTGAATGGATGTCTCATGTTCATGATGAGTAGTGGATCAATGGAAATTGAGCCAAGAGAACATGTTGTTATTGACTGAGATTTCTTTATTAGCTGCTGAAAAAACCTTGATTAGGGCTGGATGACTTTATGCTGTAAGACTTGTAGATTCTAGTTTTACACATTACTACATACTACATTTTTACACCGCATATACAGAAGAAAAGAAAAGATTTTTCTTGAATTTATATTTGATTTTTCTTTGACTTTTGTCATGAGGCTGAAAAATTTTCTTTTTCCTGTCAGAGTGATTAAACATGTATGACTTCTCAATCATTTTGTTTCCCTTTATACAAAACACATAGCTTCAGTGTTTGTCGCAAAATCTTTGGATGTGAAGGATTTAGACATCAGAGGCAGAGGGTGACCAAGGGAAGGTGGTTGGGTAAAATGGAAGTTGTTTTTAATTAAGGTCATGCAGAATAGTAGTACATAAACTGATGTATATAGTAGTACATGTATTTATAATAATGGTAGATGGCATTTACATGTACACTGTACATGTAGTGAGAATGCAACTGTAAGTAAGTAATGTACATACCTAGTGGAAACACTCCTATTCATATATTCTAACCAGCCTGGAAAGTATCAGAGGTGGCTGTCGAGTAGTCAAATCTTTATCAATCCAACAACAACAAATAACATTCACTATCTTCCATTTAAGATTATGTTTTGTACAGGTACTGCCACCAACGTTTTGTGTACTTAATCTGAAGTACATGACTCACTAATTTTGTGACAGCCAATAAATGTTTTTCTCTGTGTGCACTCATTTGTGTCTGTGGCAGTACATGCATAAACATTCAGATTATGGCAAGTTGAGGCAAATGAGGGATTTCTTACTTTGCATCTTTTCTGTAGGTACTTACAGAAAATGTAGGTGTAGCAGTGTTAACATACCCTTAATCTGGATGGAGTTAAGACATGTGTAAAAGCGCCAAAACAAATGCAGATCAATACATGGGTGCCTTAAATTACAAACACTGTACTGAATATGTTTGCGACAAAACGTTTTATAACCGAGTATGAAGGCAGCACACACCAATCAATAATTTTTATTTATAGTATCAACATCTACATGAAAGAGTAAAACATGCTACTTTGTATCTTAGTTAAGCATTGTTTAAATGAGATTGTTCTACTTTGGGGTGTCTCCTGGTTGATTTCGCAGTTCAAACTTTTGATATCCTTCTCTCATCTTGCTATAACAACAGTTGACTGATAGGGAACAGCTGATCAAAGGAAAAAAAAAAAAGGATTTAAATTATGAATAGAGCATTTTCTGGTGTAATTATCCTGACTGATAAGGTGGAACAGTTCTAACCCCTGGACCGACCAGCCATACTCACACTGGGAAATCTTCCACTCATACCCGGACGGCCGCGCATACCACCCATACCACCCATGGCTCCCATACCTCCCAGGCCCCCCATGCCCCCCATTCCTCCCATGCCCATCATAGGGGACCTGCCTCCCATCATGGATGGCATCCCTCTGGACATCATGCTGGGAAAACCCCTACCACTGAAACCCATGGAACTAGAGGGGAATCCCATGGAGGAAGGCGCTCTGTTCATCATGGCTCTCATGAGGGGATTGGCAGAGGAAGACATGGAAGATGACGAAGAAGATGACATGAACGGATTCATCATGCCAACACCAAATCTCGAGTTGGGGGTACCAGTCCTGAGGGAACTCATGCTACTCATGAAAGGACTCGAAGGAAATCCCCTCCCCTGACCAGTGTTGAAGCCGGGAGGCCCGAACCCGGATGGCATGCCTGGCGGCATTTGGCCATTCATATTATTCATCATAGGTGACCTGCCTTGAGACATTCCAAATCCTCCAGGCATCATTCTTTGTTGGTTACCGAATTGACCTCCAAATTGATTGGGCGGTTGGTTAAAGCCAGGGCTGCCTCCCATCCTAGGATTCATCTGTTGACCAAAGCCCATTGAAGAACCTCTTTGAAAACCTGGTGGCCCCATCGGCTGCTGACCAAATTGGCTTTGCATGGAAGGCATTCTGAATGGGCTTCCATTGCCTTGAGCTCCAAATGGACCTTGGCCACCCATTGGAGAACTGGACAGTCCGCCAGAGGGAAATGGACTTGATGGGCTACCAAAACCTCCTGGACCACTAGAACCTCCAAAAGAATTTGGCATTGAAGATTGAGCGTTAGGTGGCACTGGAAAAGGGACGCTACGTGGTCTTTGTGGACCATTTGCTTGTCCTTGATTGAAACCCCCATTTTGTGGAGTTAAACCTGAGGATTGACCAAATTGTGGCTGATTGGACTGACCCATGGCGGGGTTACTGCTGAAAGGCGGCTGTCCTTGCTGCATCATAGGGTTAAAAGAGTTTGCCATCATCGGATTGTTGCCGTTGTTTTGCATGAATGGAGTATTACCTGTTGGCATCCTGCCATTGTTCATTGATCCTTGAGGCATGCCCATCGAATTTCCCTGGTTGAACATACCTGGAGGAGGCATGCGCATATTATTACGCTGGAAGGAATTTTGTCCTCCATTCTGTGATGACATGCCCATGTTGCCTTGCATTCGCATGTTACCCTGCGGAGGCATCCCCATGCCTCCCATGCCTCCTCTACTCTCCATACCACCTGTACCTCCTTGGAATGACATCCCTCTGTTGTTCTGTTGGGGCATTCCCCTTCCTCCCATCCCTTCCATGTTTCCCATACCTCCTGGAGAAGGCATTCCCCTACCTTGTGCAGGAGATAGCCCCATATTATCTGAAGACAGTCCCATACTCAAATGACTTGGCAGGAAAGGATTTGGGCCCAAGGACACCTCGCCATTAGAACGTTCTGGAGAATCGGCAACAGAAACGTGAGCCCATGAAGGTGGTGTATTTTTAAACCCGCGTCGAGAGGGTCTATCCTCAGAGGTCTCCGACTGTCGCTTGACTCTGATTTTGGAAATGCTCAAGAGCTTGTTCTGTCGCTTTATTTGATCATTGTCCATCAGTGCAGCTCCTTGTTCACTTGGCACAGAGTTCACAGGATCTATCTGTGTTTGATTTGACAGATTGGGTCTGGCAATGCTTTCTTGTGTTACAAGGGTTTGCTTATCTGATTCAGTATTATCTATGGACAGTGGCTCAGAAACCTCATCAGAATCTCGACTGTTATTTGCTGGTTCCATATAAGTTGTGTCTGAATTGTTTTTCTCTGTGTCAATCATGCCATCGTTATTGTTATTGTGAGTAGTCATAAAGTTTGCGCCGAGGACATTAGAGGCATACAAATCTTGCACTACAGTGACGGGACTGCCTGTTGCAATGATTGTAGGAATTTCTCCATTAGTAGTAAGAGTTTCGTTTGACGTCGGTAGTGGCAGTGGTGGTGGTTGCTCAGCTGTGATAAACTCTGTGTCTGTATCTGGCCCAGCCATGTTTTCTTTATTGATCTCACCTTGATTTTTTATGAGTTTCCGCAGTGGGTCCTCGCTAAATGCTGGGTTACTCCTATTTGAGGAGCTGTTGTTACTTCTTGCATCTTCAAGGCTACCTTTCTTGGGCTCATTTCCGCTTTTGCTCCAGATTGATTCATGAATAAGATTTATAGGCATTTCTGTAGTTACAAAAGCGTTATTCCATTTAGTTTCCTTCACTGCTTGGCTGTTAGATCCGCGGTGTTTCTTGTCTTTGGTGTTGATTTGGTCATCAGGTATTGTATTTTGCAAATCTGCAGTTACCGGCGGTTTGTGTAATCCCTCTGGTATCTCTGCATACGGTTTATCCTTTCCAGATTTCAGGGCTGACATTATGAGGCTTTGGTCACTTCGTCGCGGTTTTCCATCATCCGTATTGTCACCACCGTCAGCTCTTTTACCACTCAAAGCTTTGGTCTCTTTGGCAAACTCTTTTCTGACTGGCATCAAGTCTTGCTCAAGTATCTTCAGTAAGTTGTCAGTGTCGTTAGGACTATCTTCCACTATGTTTATATCTTCCAACCCTGGAATGAGATCGTCAGTAGTGGGATCCGTGTTGAAAGGTGCGAAGGGATCCCCCAACTCGATATGGTAACCCTGAGTTTGCCTGCTGATAAAAGCTTCCTCGAATTGTGTCAGAGTGGCTTGCACGCTGCCTAACAGCTCGCGAAAAGTGACGTCGATATCAAGGACTTGGTCACCTGGGAAGAAATAATTTACAAAAAAGGCGTCAGTGATAACTTCATTTAAATACTTGTTCAACAGAAGTACATGTACGTACGTCTTTTTAATAAATCATATGATGTGATTGGTCATTGTGAGTTCAACGGATATCCTTTGGTATCAAAAGATAGCCCTATTTTTATTTGACTGGTGTCACATCATTATGCACAGACTTTATTAATTTTATTAGGCTGGCATCACTTCATTGTTAAAAGAGTGTTAATTGTATATTTATTAGGGTGGTATCACTTCATTGTTAAAAGAGTGCTAATTTTATTAGGCTAGCTAATGTGTCATCAATTTAAAATGACTATACTAATTTTATTTTTGTTAGAGTAGTCACAGATTAATAGAAAAGACTTTTAATTTAATATGATTTTTTTTAATACTAATTTATTAGACTGGTATCACATCATTGTGGAGAGACTTTACTAATTATAATTTTGTTAAGCTGGCATCACATACATGTCTTGCATATTATTAGGCTTTTATCTTTTCAGTATGAAAGACTTCACTTGATTAGACTGATCATGGTATCACTTCAGTATGAAAGACTTCACTTTATCAGACTGGCCATGGTATCACTTCAGTATGAAAGACTTCACTTTATTAGACTGGCCATGGTATCACTTCAGTATGAAAGACTTCACTTTGTTAGACTGGCCATGGTATCACTTCAGTATGAAAGACTTCACTTTATCAGACTGGTCATGGTATTACTTCAGTATGAAAGACTTCACTTTATCAGACTGGTCATGGTATCACTTCTGTATGAAAGGACTGCACGTCATTGGACTGGTATCAACGTCAGAAAAAGACTGCATTTTGCGAGTATTGTGCTGCCTCTTCTATGGTACTTGGATTAAATCAACATAAACCTGTCTTATCCCTGGGCCTTGCACTTTTGTTTCAAACCTTTCACACATACACTCGGTTTCTTGAATCTCTTTATTTAATTCTAATGGTTCTCTCAAATTTGTTTCGATGATATAGTTTTCCTGTAGTCTTCACTCAAAATGTCTGCTTAAAAAAAATTGACTGTGTCGAACGGGTCTGTCATGCCAATGAGATGTAACATGTAGGTCACAGATTATAATTTACATGAATTTGAATATGGAGGCATGTGGACATACATGTACATTTAAAAACGGTTTTGAACCCTAACACAGGCCTCACTGATAAGAAAACAAAATTTATGATTCTTCAGTCATCCATTTGTGTGTTAGCAGAAAAACCAGTGTTGCATAGTCCCATTTGTCGTACCATTCTTCTGACTGGCCAGTTGCTGAGACTCAAGGCGGAAGACATGGCTGTGATCGTGAACTATCCACGCTCTGAAACGTACATAATAACCAACAATAACAGAGGGCATACATAGATACATGTATATATACTAATACGAGCTTATAGCACTTATCCCCGTCATGTACAGGCTTTAACTTTAAGTACCAGTTTACTGTCTTGTTGTTGCTCCGACACACTCAATGAAGATCTTCATTTACACGACCAAGTGGAGACAATTGTTGTCATATATATATATATATATAATCATCTTCCTCTCCAGTGAAACAATAACATTCGCTGTCTATAGTCGAATATTCATTTTGAGATAAATCAAGTCAGCAAATCTGTGAAAATTGTCCTTACTTAGGACAAAAATTGATGCCGGGCCTGTCAGCATTCGAACCAGGAAATCTGACACCGAGTCCGAGAGCTCAACCACTGTCAAACAACGTGTCAGTGTCAGTGTCAGTGATTTGCATGGGTTTTTGATTGAGGTCCAGAGATAGAGCCTAAGTAGGTTGTAATGCAAGAGAGAAAAGCGATCTTTTTTTAATAACATGTCTATCCTTTGGAAAAAAATGTTTAAATGTATACCCACGTACACGAATTTGATTGTTCTATGATTGTATCCATCCGGTTTCCAAGTAACAGTGATATTCCGTTGACCATGTCGGGCTTTCATATGCACAGCGAATCTGCCCTCCACATTGTTGTGAAGTATGCCAGCGCAGGAGCCCACTGCCACGTCATCGCTTTCGTCGAAACCACCAACCACTTCGCCAGAGTCAGCAATGGCGTACAGGGTAAAACCAGTCACGTGATAGTGTGACGAGTCACGTGCCCTTAGAGTCACTGTCAGAAATAAATTGAACAAATTCCAGTTCTAAATTCTATTCTAAAAACTAAAAACTATCAGGATGGACTCATAGAAGGCGTAAATAGAACATTACATGAATCTGTCTATAGAGATATAATGTACAATACCATATGTGTCTGTGTGTCTGTTAATCTACCATCTCTTCTACCTACCTACCTACCTGCCTACCTACCTACCTACCTACCTACCTACCTACCTACCTACCTACCTACCTACCTACCTACCTACCTACCTACCCACCTACAGACATACCAACCTATCTACCTACCTACTTGCTTACCCACCTACCTATCCACCTACCTACATAATACCTACTTACCTATCTACCTACCTATTTGCCTGCCTGCCTACCAACTAACCTACTAAACTGCTTATTAATTAATTATTTTTTTTTTTTGGTCTCATGGTATGTCTATATGTCTGTCGACTGATCATGATGCAATCGATTGATGGATGGATGGGTGGTGGATGGATGAATGGGTGGGTGGATGAGTAAGTGAATGGATGGATGGGAATATGGATGGGTGGATGGATGATCGGGTTATTGATGAGATTTACCTACGTACCGTCAATACCATCTATCCAGTACGTGGATTCATTGACCTTTACATCAATAGCGAAATGCTGGTCTCCATCGCTCCTAGGTTCACAAAAACCGTCACAGCC
Source organism: Peronia verruculata (assembly GCA_038406235.1). Classification (NCBI taxonomy): domain Eukaryota; kingdom Metazoa; phylum Mollusca; class Gastropoda; order Systellommatophora; family Onchidiidae; genus Peronia; species Peronia verruculata. Next base: position 758 of record JBCAUA010014044.1, on the reverse strand, counting down.
AGGCTCCAAGTGCATGGGAGCTCGTTGGGACGCTGGCCTGAGATAAGACTAACATGAGTACCATGAACCAGGGATTACATTCGCTACATAGGGGGAAAAAAAACCTGCCCGTCTAGTGCTGTTCTAGCCCATGTAAAAGGTTCAGCAATTAAATGGGCACACACGCACGCACGCACGCACACACACATGCACGCACACACACACACATACACACACACACGCACACAGACACACACACACATGCACACGCTCACACGCGCGTGGTGATACAGCCTTATTCCCCCACAGCACTCCCTCTCAGAGATGTAAGTGTACAGTCTAACTACAAGTAATATCCCCAATGGAGACACTCCCACCCTCCACTTTCTCAGCTTCCTAGGAAGGATACCAGACCTCTTCTAAAATGATAGGCGTTCACATTCTTTTAAACGTAACAACATTTTCCCCCTTTAACTACATGTATTTTAACCTCAGTCGCCATAGGAAATGTGTATAAATTGTAAATTTTTCAAAAACAGAATCCCCGGTCCTATCACTATCAGGATTTAAATCTAAAATTGCTGATCCCTTGTCATATTCCAACCACTTCCCAGAAACATGTGGATTTGTGTTTGAATTTGCCTGGGAAATCTGTTCTGCGTAACATTAGTGACATAAAACGGCGATGTACACCATAAAAAAAAAAACTAAAAAAACAAACAAACAAACAAGCAAACAGAGAACACCATTAATTTTTACTTTTAGTAATTCTACATCTG
>JBCAUA010014033.1:0-13005 GCA_038406235.1 Peronia verruculata | reverse complement strand
CACACACACACACACACACACACACACACACACACACACACACACACACACGCACACACACACACACACACACACAAAGTAGATCAATGTTTATTTACATATTATTTGCTAATTTATTTACTTATTCAATTCAATGATTCCTTCTCAGGAGGAAGAAAGAAAAAAAAAAGTTTGTCATGTAACACTTGGTGAAAAAAAGAATTAATTTAAGGAGAAAAAGATCGGTTCAGCTGTTCCTTGTTCAGCAGAAAGATGTGTACAAATAACTACGCCATTTTGACGATGATTTATTTTATTTTTTTAAAAATTTCATTCATGAAACTATAGTCTTACAGATTGCAGTGAAATCTAGTGATTATAGAGACAAAAAAAAAAAAAAAAAAAGATTATTGCATAAAATTCTACCATCGCATAAATCCAGTATAATTATTTGATATTCTAAGTGGCTATTTCCATCTTTAAATCTCCTAAATAAATGGAAGGAAATTATTTCAAATCTCTGAGATGTAAACTAAAACCGTAGTCAAATAAATGTTTGTATATGTTTGTCCAGCATTGTTTATATCACACAATAGTGCTTTGAAGTGCAAATTTATCTTGTACTGTGAAAAGTCACGAGTACACATCAGTACACTAAAGGAACTGACATTTCTGTGATATAGACCAGGCCCTGTGTCGCCCCTTTTTCTTTTCAGAAACTGTTATGTTTTTCTTTCGTGAATGGATACATGTATAATGCACTAAGGCTGTTCTTGAGATGCTCTAAAAACTCATTTTTTCCCCCATCCTTTTATCCCGGGTTGCAAAGTCCCCAGAGGTGTCGCCATATTGCGGTATCTTGTTACTAGATCTCATCCCTTTCTACGAAAAAGGAAAAAAAAAATCGAGGGAAAAGGTGGAAGAACAGCAGCTCTTGATGGAAAAACCGAAAGAAAATGTGAAAAAGTATCTATTTTTCAAGATTATGCTTTTTAACCCAGCAGTCTCTAATCCGCTCTAATCCCCCTATCGCGTACATCAGTCACGGACGGTAATTATGCTCACGGGGACTCACGATGCCCGGGAAGGCCTGGGAGGACAGAAACCTGGGCGTGTGCATGAGAAATCAGCTTCCAGACAGCGGATGTATTTAAGTGAAGTTTCGGATAGAACTCTGGTAATGAAAGGGATGCAGATAGAGCCCAAAAGAGAAAGACGAGAAGGCCGCCAAACAGGAAGAAAGTGGAAAGGAGAATGTGTGTTTATGAATCTAATGTGGCAACAGGGCTGTTCTCGTATCATGTAGATTTCTTCCTTTAAAGAAGTATCAAAGAAACTTTAAAAAAATTCAGTGAGCCAAATTTCCGCTTAAAAGTTTTGCCGTTTTAGCTGTCTGTGAAAGGACTATAAAGCTAAGGATTCTTTCTCTTTAGTTTAATAAGATAAATTTTTTCAAGATCGAGATTTTCTTCTTAGCGAAATGGGTTCGTGTAAATTCTTTTGCTCAGTTATCAGTTACAACGTGGCATACAGCTTGTGGTATCTACATAGACAGGCATCGGTTCAGTTAGCTTTCTATTAGGCTTACTTACATCAGTTTAAGAAATATTATATCTAGTGTTGTAAGTATGTATTTCAGTTTCAATTTCCACATAATGCTAGCTCATCCTTTATTGTTTTGGAAATCTAAGAGAACTTGAAGTACATAATGTATATTCGTGGTTTTCTGAATCATGGCTCCCTTTGCTGTGAAATTATCTGCGGATCATTTCAGCCCGATAGCTTTAACAATGATGGCGAATGTTGACCAAGATCTATAATATCCATCTATAATTTTCATAAAACAATGACGGATATGGGCAAATATAGTGTAATCTAATACCACAGACAGCTACTGGTTCTGATTCCCTTGAGTTTATATTTGGAAATGACATCATGTTCCACTGTTCAAATATTTGATAAGCAACGATCAGAAGATGGCTGGTTTATTAAATGAACATTAAGGTATCTTTCTGATCTGTGAAAGTGTCCAATCTATCAAGCCTGAAAATGGCCTCCCCCCCCCGCTCGTCATCTCCTCGTGTCTCTCTTCCCCCCGCCAAGCACACGTCCCTGAGTCCAGAGTCCAGAGCGAATATCACATCGTCTCAAATCTCAGAACCAGCCACTGTCCATGCCCTGGACAAACACGAGGACTGCTCATCCCCTAAGGGTTAATGTTACAGAAGATCCGGTACTTTACGATCCCGGATTACCAGAGTGCCGCCGTTACTGTTGATACCCGGGCCGGCTGAAGTGTGAGATGGAAGCAGTTTTGCTTTATGTGTGGATGAGGGCCCTGAGATCGTTAGCTCTAACTTGCTTTGATGGAACAACTTTTTTTTTTCAGCACAATTTCACAATTAACTTTCTCCACCCGTTCAAAACATGTGTAACTTACCAAAATCTTATGAAACGACAACGTGTTATATCATTTCACTCTTTAACCTAGAAGTGTCAGGACGGGTCAGCTTCAAGACTCGCTCATTCATTTACGTTGCAATCCAATCACTTTTTAAATTACATTCAAAACCTCAGTAGCTAAAAATTTGTCGTACGTTGGTATTCCCATGGTGACATTTCTTGAACATCAATAAACGAAATTTAAAAAAAACAAAAAAACTGGCTCTTCGTCAGTTTTTTTTCCTTCTGGCATTATTAGAGTTAAGAATGAAAAAAGAACAAACAAACAAACAAACAACGGTATTTTGTTCACTACATCTGCATTTTGGAAGAGAGAGTCCAACAATAAATTAATAGCGAAATTCTTGGAACAACATTTTCAGAGAAATACTTCTTTTTTCTTTCTTTTTCTTTTTTGTTGGCAAAGTACATCAGATCTAGCCTTGGGATCTCCAGTCAGATGTGAACGAAACGCTCAGAGTGGGGAGGGGACAGGGAATCCTCTTTGCCGTGTGCGCACACGGTGCACTGACATCGCAAAGCGGTAGTCAATGCATCTTTCCATCAAAGCTTATGTGTGTGTGAGTGAGTGAGTGAGTGAGTGAATGAGTGAGTGAGTGAATGAGTGGGTGAGTGAGTGTGTGAGTGAGTGAGTGAGTGTGTGAGTGAGTGAGTGAGTGAGTGAGTGTGTGAGTGAGTGAGTGAGTGAGTGTGTGAGTGAGTGAGTGAGTGAGCGAGTGAGCGAGCGAGCGAGTGTGTGAGTGAGTGAGTGAGTGAGTAAGTGAGTGTGTGAGTGAGTGAGTGAGTGAGTGAGTGAATGTGTGAGTGATTTCGTGAATGTGAGTGAGTGAGTGAATGTGTGTGTGATTTCGTGAATGTGAGTGAGTGAGTGAATGTGTGTGTGATTTCGTGAATGTGAGTGAGTGAGTGAATGTGTGAGTGAGTGAATGTATGAGTGAGTGAGTGAATGAGTGGACGAGTAAATAAGTGAGTGAATAAGTGAGAGAATAAGTGAGTGAGGGCGAGTGTATGAGTTAGTGATTGTGACTGTGAGTGAGTGAGTGAGTGTGAATAAGTGAGTAAGTGAGTGAGTGAATGAGTGAGTGAATGAGTGAGTGAATAAGTGAGTGAGTGAATGAGTGAGTGAGTGAGTGTGAATAAGTGAGTGAGTGAATGAGTGAGTGAATGAGTGAGTGAGTGAATGAGTGAGTGAGTGAGTGAGAGTGAGTGAGTGAGTGAGTAAATGACTGACTGAGTGACTGGGTGAGTGAATGAGTAAGTGAATGAGTGAGTGCATGAGTGATGAGAGAGCTTATGATTGAGTGGGTGAATGGGTGAATGAGTGAGTGAGTGAGTAAGTGAGTGAGCGAGTGAATGAGTATGTGAGTGAATGAGTGAGTGAATGAGTGAGTGAGTGAATGAGTGAGTGAATGAGTGAGAGTGAGTGAATGAGTGAGTAAGTGAGTGAGTGAGTGAGTGAGTAAATGACTGACTGAGTGAATGGGTGAGTGAATGAGTAAGTGAATGAGTGAGTGCATGAGTGATGGGAGAGCTTATGATTGAGTGGGTGAATGGGTGAATGAGTGAGTGAGTGAGTAAGTAAGTGAGTGAGCGAGTGAATGAGCATGTGAGTGAGTGAGTAGGTGACCAATTAATTAAGCAAATCAGTGGGTGAGTAAGTAAATGGATGAGCTAGAGACCAAATGAGAAATTCTCTAGAGAATGAAAAAAATCATTAGGAGACTGGAGGAAACATAAGTGTGGAAGAGTATGGGGTGGGGGGGGGGGGGGTGGGACAATGGAAAAACTCTGGACACTCAGTTCCATGTCAGTAATTGGTCCATTATTTCGGAGTAACGTCCATCATCAGCCTATTATGTGCGTAATGACCTCAATTAAGAATCCCTAGGGGGGCCTATTTCTGTTGTGTTAAGGGGCCGAGAGTTAGCCAGCTATAAAGCAAGTAAAGTGGGTGGCCACAGTTTTCTGGTGTGTTTATGCATTGTTGTCTTTCACACATGTATGTCACACACGGATACAATTTCTCCACTTATGTTATATTTACGTATACATAGAGGAAAATACAGGCCTAGTGTAGTTATAGGCTTACTGACCTATCATTTTTAGAAGTCCAGACCCACCTACTCACATGCCCAATGCACTTATTTATCTAACTCCATCCATCCATCCATCCATCCATCCATCCATCCATCCATCCATCCACACATCCATTCAACCGTCCAACCATCCATCCATCAATTAATCCATCCATTAATTCATTCATCCATCCATCCATCATCCATCCATCCATCCATCATCCATCTATCCATCCATCCCTCCATCCATTCATCCATCCATCCATATTCAACAGAGTAGCATGCCTATACCTTTTTACGCACACATTTCATACACATGTCCACATAAGTAAATACAACCAGCTCACATGTTGATGCACACATATAATCAGACAAATAGAAAAATCCACATATCTATCATGAAGCAGGATGAAAGCAAAAGACGCATATTTTGATAGTCACAACGAATACAACTACTGGGATCTGGTGATAACTAGCCCTTACACGCTTCGGTAAAACTTTATTGGTAAACTTTACAAGCGCTTTTTTCTAAAAGGGCTGTTTCGACCAAACAGACCGTTAGTTTTGTAAACTGTTATCATATATATTAAGAACAAAATGCAGTATCTGAAGAATGAACTGATGCAATGGTTGTCTTTTAATTTGTACGAATACGAATACGAATATTTTATTCATCCATAGGAATTACATCAAGTCAGTGCAGAAAAGTTTGATATGAAAAATATAATAGTAGCATGCATTTGCTCCCTTCTCTACCTACCTACCTACCTACCTACCTACCTACCTACCTACCTACCTACCTACCTACCTACCTACCTACCTACCTACATTCATACATACATACAGACATACTAACATATGCATACATATAACATAAATACATACATACACACACACATACATACATACATACAGACAGACAGACAGACAGACAGACAGACAGACAGACATAAAGACAGCCCTCAGCCACTGTATCAGACAAATAGTGTAAGCCTCATAGAACCGAAATTTAAGCGCTTTCATTCCATCCTGGCATTCGATTCACGTCTGGATCTCAGGACTTATTTCTCCCGGTGTAGTTTATCTGAAGAAAATACAAAAAGAGAACAAGAAATGGAGAGAGAGCCTCAAGATATCGCTCATTAGTTTTAACCGTGTTGCATCGGGCAGGCAGGGAAGAATATACCATCCCTATCAGATCTGGAAATGGAATCTTATGCACTGTATTGTTATATTCCCTTCCCAGAATGCCACAATGGTTGGTATGGCGAACTCTGTTACAACTACTGCTATGAATGTTTAAACGACCAGTGTGATATGAGGACAGGCGTATGCCACGGTTGCAGAATCGGTCGTCGAGGGCGTTTCTGCACTGAGGGTGAGATTGCAAAACTCAGCTAATATAGATTATGATTGAGTAGGTAGAATGTTATCAGAATAAACGATAAGCATCCCCCCCCCTTGAAGTCCGGTTTCCGTTCATTACCTAAAACTTAGTGGAAGTAGCAATCCAGTTTGTTGTTCAAAATTGCTTTACCATAATGCGCATTTTCAAGATCTCACAATATACAATGTCCTTATCTACTGACGGACTTCAAAAATGCAACACTTGATATACAGAATCATTTTCAAACCTTGCGTTTTTATTTCCGTCAGTAGACAGTAGGCAATCTCAGAAAGTAATGTCGTAAAATACTTCTAACAGGACTTCAGCTGTTTTTCTAGATAAGTAGAAAGAGCTCGTGAAAGTAGCACAAAAGTTTGGAATGCTGGATCATTCTCAAGTGAATCCTATCCACACATGGTCAGTCTGTCCAAGTCACTATAAGTTTGTTCAACTGAGTGTCAAAACTTCGAAGATGTTGTATTAAGAATGGGTTTATTTGGTTGTTAGTTTGCTAAGAAAGCTATTCTAGTAAATACTTCAGTTCGGTTCGGATCAGCTGAGAAGAAACAGAGGTGTCTCTGCTTACCAAAAGAAAGTCATATAAGAAAGATCACTGTAGTCCGCGCTGGAATAAATGTATGCAGACCTCCCTTCCATTCTAGATCAATCAACTGAGAATCCTTACAGCCTCTTGAACTTTTTGTCTTGTCTTCATTCCTATCAAAGGCAGGTCAATGAGATACTGAGAATGTGACTATGTGAAATTTTGTACTGAAATGTCATGACTAGCTTTATAGAAAAAAAAAAAAATGGCTTCGATAGAATGTAGCCATTTTTGAAAAATCTGATTAGCTCCCAGTATCGGTTGTTTTAAAATATTCCGTGGTTTTGTCTACCACATTCAACTATATGGCAGTTCATATTGATTATACACTAGGAGCATACAGAAAAACCAGCACAACAATTTATCTTTATTATATCTATAAAACTGTAAAGGAGACGTTGAGTTCTAAAGTTGTCTCTGTCGGAAAATCACGTGACAGTTTTCGACCCATGAACTACTAAGGGGTTGTTATTAATTGATCTCTTACGACGTGTCTGGTCTTGTGTTGGATCATGGAAGCTCCTCATTCCCTTATCAGAAGATAAACCTAAAATTGTTCACGCATACATGACACTGAGCACCATATTATGGGCAAATACTCTCGTTATGAATATCTTTGCTATTTACAGACCTAGTATAAAAGGATTTCAGATCATCTTGGGCGGGGCGGGGGTGGGGGGTGGGGGGTGGAACAAAGCTGAATGACAATATCTCATATATCAATGATTGTGAGTAGATCATAGGTGTAGATGGCTCAAAGAAACCTTTGGTACTAAGGCAATGTGTAAAGAATTATGAAAATTTAAATTGCAATAAGCGAATAATAAAACATTTGGTAATTTCAGACTTACAGATGGCAAGCCGACATGCTCGTGATCTCTGGGCTTATAGCTTGAAAGATGTTGAAGAAAAAAATAATTCCGCTCAGCGTCTTTTTAGAATGTTTTGAAGTGAACACCACATAAAGTCTTGACTAAAGGCTTCCCAAACAGACCGTCTAGGACCTGATCGTTAGAGCCCATAATTTTTGTCTGCCTACTGTGCTTGCTGTAGCACACATAAAAATTCAAGAATTAAAAACCATTTGGGAACTCTTGTTTCATTTCAATTCATCCATCTCTTCTGTAAATTATTTTAAAAAAAAAATACTGCCGTTTTTACGTTTCCGTTTTTAAATTTTAGATTGTGAGAATGGAACCTACGGATTTGAATGTGCAAAGACATGTCCAGAGTGGTGTAGAAACTGCGATCCAGTGACAGGAAAATGTATCTGTGGTGCTGGTGACAGCTGCTGGGAAGGTAAGCAAAAACGCTGAAAATGAGGTTTGAATAATTCCAACTTTCGATGAACAATGGTATTCCTTAAATCATTGAGAAATGAAATGACAGCCAGAAAATGCATTCTGGTTATATAGATTTTCCTAAGGTGGGGGGGGGGGGGCGGGAAAGGGGGGGAGGGGATTCAATAGTGAGATTACCTTCATTTCACAATGACTAACCATTTCACGTGATGAAACTTTTTATTGTAAGGTATGTGATAAGAGTGTATTTCTCACAAATGCTCCAGCAGAGTTGAATTAGACCAGAGTCTTAAAATGCAAAGGTACAGAGCAATCCCAATAACTGTAACAGCCTGTTTTTGACACTATTTTGCTATCTACTTTTTTTGTTCGAAACGGTTTCTAACCAAATTTGGTATAGACCATTTTCACAACGTATGCCCGTGGAATTCAGGTGGTAAGTTTTAGAGAAAAATGGATTTTTAGTATGAAAAACAAAACGACCCCCCCCCCAAAAAAAAACCAAAAAAAAAAAAAAAACGAGGGGAGGGGGGAAGAACACTGTGAAATTTGAATTTTCGTTAGATGACATTTTCAAAAAGTTTTAGAAAATTTTCTATTGCATGGGAAGAGCTGAAAGTATGTACCATTTTAGATATTATAACAGCCTATACACTCAGCCAGTTTTGTCAAGTTACATTGAACTTTGGCGGAGGAGAAAATTCAACGGCAGTCGATTTTGGGACACCAAAACCCAAGACGGCAACCGTACGAGAAAGTCGATGTTTAAGTGTTTTCGCCTAATCTGAACGTGCTGAATTCGACAAAAAGGGTTAAAATAGTCTATCTTAAAAAAAAAAATAAATCACCTCCAGTACGCGACCCCCCCCCCCTCCCCCCGGAAACCCAACACAAACAATTCTATCCTATCCATCCATCCATCTACCCATCCATTCATCCATCCATCCATCCATCATCCATCCATCCATCCATCCATCCATCCATCCACCCGTCTGTCCCTCCACCCCTCCATCCTTTCGTTGCAGGTCAGTCCGTCCGTCCGTCCGCCAATTTAATTCTTCTCTTTATAAACGTCAGACGTAATAAAATTTTAATTTGGCTGAACATGTGGCATTATTATTCCGGTTTTCAGAAATGTGCCTGGTTTTTGATAACTCTAAAAACAACTTACAAAAATGTAAGCTACTGTAGAATATAAATGATTCCCTTTACAACAACTAGCCAATTTTCTTATCTCTTGTGTACACTTTTCTTTGTATTTTGAAACTCCATAATATTTGACTGTATTTTCAGGATGTGAAAACTCCATGTTCTATGGATCAAACTGTTCGTTGCCTTGCTCGGATAAATGCGAGAACAGTCTCTGCAATTCTTTCACCGGCTTCTGCCACAGTTGTGTTCCAGGATACCAGGGCAAAACTTGTACTGCCAGTGAGTTGGTGAATTTACAGAGTGGTGCAAAAGTAGGTATATAATTATGAAAATTAAAAAGAAAAAAAAAAGGATAACACATACAATAATCGCTGCATTTGTCATTATTAAAAAAATAGGAAAATATCGTTTTTGTTATGACAAAATGTAAGCTTATTATGTTTAGTGTCACTGAAAGTATGAAAATAAGGCCACTTAATTTAATGTGTTAAGACTTTTAATGAATTAAATATTGCAGTCCTTGTGTCATACGTACTGTATACCTACCTTTGCACTCGCCTGTGTGTCATAAACATGTTTGGAGTCAGTTGATATGTCAGAGGGGTTTTCATTGGTGTATTTAGGTTTAGTTATAAAGAGGGCTACGTTCATTCGTGGATAGAAATTAATGAGATAGTTCCAGTCTTGCTCTCAAGCCCGAAAAATCAGGCTGTACAATAGTATGGTGATTGAAATTCTTGTAAATCTTCCTTGTCAAAGTACGAAATGATTTACTGCGCAGGAACTGTGTTAGCGTTTCTCGATTCCCAGTCAGAAAGTTCTTTTGATTGAACGTGATATCTTTTGTACAAGTGAATTTAATGAACTATATTAAGAGAGTGATCTAAGCGTAGAAAAACGAAAATATAAAAAGTCACGAACTAGAAACATTGTCATTACAGAAAACAAAAGAAAACTAATTTTTTTCACCAGTGACATGAATAAATGGACATATCAATACAGAAATAAACGAAATATACATATGGATGAACAAAAATGAACAAGGAAAGAAACAGAGAGAGAAAGAGAAAAGGAAAGAAAGAAACAAAGAAGCCGGAAAGAATGAAGCAAAAAATTAACTGATGATTGTATTATCCTAAACATTTATTAGCAAATGAAAGGAAATGCACTGCTATTATAATTAAAATACAAATAACTTTCCTCTTCTTCTTATTCCTCCCCCACAGCAACCCCCCTTTTTTTCACACCTTTCTGCAGGATAAAGTATGCAGTCTTTATAACAAGCTCTTAGGTTTTCTGTATTCGGTTGAGGTAATAACAAAAGAAACTATTACTATTTACTGGAGCATACTTATATCCCACACAACATACACAAACATTATTATGTTCACAGGCGTCTTCTACATACACATATTATGTAATAAATAAGAAAATGAAAATAATTATCAGTACTACAGAGAACGACAATTCAAATAAATACTAATGTTCTAGAAGAGATAATTATTGTCGCTCTATGGGAGTCTTCATAAGACATGCCAGGTCTTACGGAATATTCCTTACCTCCTCTCCAATTTTACAGCAACTATCCCCTACTTGGTTTTATTGATCCTTTGCCTGGTCCCCCAATAGGTGACATTGGTAGACGGAATCTCCCTACCTCCCCCCCCCCCCCAACACCCACCCTGATTTATTTTCATTGATCTTTTTCTCTCCTGCCCCCCCCCCCTCTTGCTACCCCCGGGAAGGTGAGATTGGTAGTCTATCCTTCCCCTATTCCGTCGGCCTTGTAGGTAGAAAGGGGATAAGAGAAAGAGTGAAAAGATCAAATAAGGTGTAATCCATAAGTCAGATTTGCAGTGAGAGGTTCGCAGTGAAATGCGATACTATTTAAAAAGAATGACACTGGTGTCAAATTTAGACCTGCCCACATCCCTGGCACTAGTAACAACGATAATCACCACATAGTTAAGCCCGATTTACACGTAGGGTAAGACCCACTAAGTTTGTCACCAAGGAATGTCCCTTTTCCCTCAGCCCGGAGGTTTCTCCCTTTGGACTCATCCCTCACGTTTGTTCCTTGCGATTGTCACATTTATACGCAGCGTTCTGTCTGTCGACCCTCTGTTGTTTTACACGATATTGTTCACTGCTAGATTCTATGCGTACCTAGAAGCAAAGGATGTCAGAGACGGATTTATGACTTTTTTCAATAACGAAGGAAGTGTGCCTTGGAAAAAAGATATGCTTTTTATTAAAATAAAAATATAAAGATTTAGTTTCCTTGAAAGACATAATTTATAACTATTTTTTTTTTAAATTTATTTATTTAAAATAATATTAAAGTAATTATGAATTGTTTTGGAAAGATAATTATTTTATGCGGCGTGCACAACATGAAACCAATATAATATGCTTTTTGTTGTTGAATGAGCCTGCATAAGTAGATTATGCACTTCATATAATTAATGCATAAAAATTCCGTGAGACAAAATGGGAGACATTGCTAATGTCGCACATGATGTACATAAGAGTACCTCAAGCAATTCATTTGTGGAAAAAAAAAAGAACTTTACTAAGGTACATCATGCAGCCAATAGATCCATGAGGAAGTCCACATTAATAATAAGCAACATTTGAGACCATTAATTTATACTAATTTTTCCGTAAGCATTTCTCAGGTTGCTGATTTTTTTAAACCACAAAGTCTTTATCCGCCTCGGGCTCAAAGATTTTAACATTATTGACAAGTTCCTGGTAGCATTTTTCTCTTAATACTCGGTTGCTGTATTTTTTCGACTTTATTCTCCACAGACATTCATGTGAACGTATCCTTCAATAAATTTCAGAACTGATTCCAATGGCAACGTTGCCATGATAGCACAGAACAAGATACAACACATCACAAGACTGTATAACACATTCAACACTCATGCTCAAAACTCTAGTGCGACAACGGCCTACTATATTGTACTGTATGAACACGAAAGCCCAAGGCTTCCCTATTGTGCTTTGGAAAAATAATGTAATTTTAAAACCATGCAATAAAAAACAATCTGTAGGCTTAGTTTTTACTAATTTCCATACTCTGATTACGAATCTGAACTGAAGTTTTTTTTTTTTTTTTAATTTGATCACATAATTGGTTTTTTAATTCTCAAAAATTTATCCTCGCCTGGCGGCGTTTCAAAGGAAATCTCACACCGCAGGATCGGGCGCCAAAATTTCAAGCAGCGCTTGATTTTCTGGATCGGTCGCGGGGTACGTGCGTTTTGCACTAACGGACGTGGGGATCGTCCCCAAAAACCTGGATTGGACCTCAGTGTCTAAAGATTGACCCCAAGGGACTGTTCCTCCAGGCCATTCGATGCGTGTAAATCGGCCTTAAAACTTGTAGCTGTAGAACTGTATGTAGATCAGGTGTCAGGGAAAATGTAACAGAGCAGAGCCAGATAAAGATGTGCACTATCTAGAGAGGAGGGCTAAAATGTTTGTTCTACTCAGTGATAACTCGTACAATTTTTTAAGATATCCTGATCAAATTTCCACCGCTTATTTAAGTCAATCTTCGCTTTCATTACCTAAAAGGATAATGAAATCTCAATGTATATGTAACTAATATTTTTGACGCTAAACCTTAGGCAGTTACTCCGTCTTCTGGAGAAAAGAGATTGGTTTCTAACAGCTGGAAGCATTATTAATTACACTCTGATGTTAATAGGGTAGGTATCCATAACATTTGTGCTGAAATCTGTTTCAGAATGTAATCGCACTTTTTATGGACCACATTGCTCGCAGTCCTGCCCACTGTTCTGTAAGGACAGACGCTGCCATTCGGTGACCGGTCAATGCTCTGAATGTGCTCCAGGATACAGTGGTAAACAATGTGGCAAAATTTACAGTGAGTAGATGACATTTCAGTGAACAAAGTCCCTCGTTGTTAATTGAAGTTGTGCTTTAGAATACGTGCATCTATCTATCTATCTATCTAATCTATCTATCTATCTATCTATCTATCTATCTATCTATCTATCTATCTATCTATCT
>JBCAUA010014012.1:0-13005 GCA_038406235.1 Peronia verruculata | reverse complement strand
TATCTATCTATCTATCTATCTATCTATCTATCTATCTATCTATCTATCTATCTATCTATCTATCTATTTATCTGTCTATCTATTTGTCTGTCTGTCTATGTCTGTCTGTGAATCTGTCTATCTACTCTTCTATCTTTCAGTCCGTCTGTAAGTCTGTGTGTCTGCCTGTTTGTATGTCTATCTCACCGTCATTCCGATTAGGTGGAGAGTATTTATGTATTAATCTGAAACATTCATTGCCGTAGTATTTCTCTGTGTGTCTTCTGGATCCAAATTTACCATGGACCAAATCGTTGCTGATTAAAGACTTAATCCTCTGTTCCCGCCCCTTCCCCCCTCCCCATCCCCTCCCCTTTTTCTATTTCTCCAGACAATGGATCGACGATATGCTAATGCCCCATCTTTTCTCACCCCCATCCACCCAGTCGCTGTCGGCAAAGTCACAAGGTTTTTTCCACTAAAAGGTCAAGTCTAGGTGCTCCACACACGAAACCTAGCATATTCAAATGCACACCTCCGTAGGCTGGCGCAGGTAAACCATCACATAAGAGAGGTCAATAAGCTTTCTCAAAGTGCGATAAGCAGTAAATTCATAGTAAGTTTTTCGACACGCCAGTTGCACGTCTTCAAGAACTTTTGACATACAGCAGTTAGGTATTTGAAAACCCAAATAAACGCATAAACAAACAAACAAACAAAACGATAACGATCACGACAACAACACTAAGAACAACAAAACATTCAAACAACAGAAAGTTGACCAAAATCAAATTTTAAACTTGTTAAGTCGCCCGCCCTAAGGCCTAACATTTTGATTGCCATGGCCTGAGGCAAATGTCCTTCACTACTGCTATGTGACAGTCGGTTCTATTCGTCGCGACCTCTTCAGTTATGTCTTCACCGCCGTGTCTTTACTACTACGGTTTACGGTAGTGGTTTATTTGGTCTGTCCAAGTTCGAGAAAAGTTGATACTACATAATTATGAAGGGACCTCGGCTGTAGATGAAACTGAATATTTCGTTGTATCGTTTAATTTTATTTAGTTTGGAGTTTATATCTATGGCAATACCTACAGCATATTTAGGCGCAATGTCTTGAGGGTTAAAATCTGTCATGATTAAATACTTGCGTTGATATGTTCAGGGTGTTTGCATAATATGTCAAAATGTATGAGTTTAAGATTTTGATTATTACATACTGGTCTTGTCCGATAAATTTCATAATAACATGTAAACATCGGAGACATGGGACTCGACCCGAAAAGACAGTTTGCCTTGTGTCTGCAGCTGCTTGGCTTTCATCTTAAACAAACATTGCGTCAGCCAAATTCGAAACCTTTTGCACACCACACCGTGCAACTCGCAAACTGCACACTCAAGACTGGCTAGATTTATCCTAGAGCTTTGCACGAATATCGTGGGTATAGATTTCACCATCTGTCCAGTAAAATGTATGCAGACGTGGATAAACGGCCCAAATGTCGACCCTGATAAAGTTAAGTTAACAGCTGCGTTTGCTAACGTAGCATACAGACATACCTAAGTAGTAACTGTTACAGACTATGCAGAATGTTGAAACAATTTTTTTTACTGCATGGGTGATGTGGTGGCGAGTACTTGGTTTGACTGTCCTCCCCTGCTCCTTCACCGCCTGTAATGAGCATGGTGCATGTATAGCAGTGTCTGTAGGCTAAAGAAAATGTAACTGGTTTTTTTTTTCACTTTGTTTTCGGCATTGTCTCCTGTTGCTTATTTATAGCCCTCAGTTTTGTTTTGTTTTTTTTTTTCCGAACTTGGACAGAGCCAGTTGATTATAATGCCCTTAAATCACAAATAGAAATCCACGATAGCTAAAAAACATCTCAGCAAGTCGTTACAAGCGCTAGAGATGACTGTCAGAAAGCAGCACAAAGGCCATTTGTCTTAGTTTAATGCAATCAAAATGAACATGATTAAAATTTGATTTTGGTCAAAATTCTGATTCTGTTGTTGATTTCGTTGTTGTTCTCACTGTTATTGTCGTGGTCCATGTCGTCGTTTTTATTGCTGTTATTTCAAATACCTCGCAGTTTTGTATGAAAAGCAATTGAAGAAATGTTATTGGAGGAAATTAAAAACATACCTTTTAAACATTGCGATCTCCACGTGCTGGCCCAATGTGCCAGATAGATCAGGGCCTACATTGTCATTGTTTGCGTAGTGGGGCAACTGCTAAGTAGGTCAGCCTCTATAACACTTCAAATTTACTCGGATCGAAGTTTAATCGCGTAACTAATCTTTTCATATCTCCTTTCTGAATACAAATAGATATTTTAACTTTGGCGCAATTTTCAGTTATTGATGTCCCGCACTAAAGTATATTTATTTTTTAAAGAATGCAAATGAAGGAGAGATGGGGTCGGAATAAGATTAATTTAGATGTCTCTTGGTCCATTTCCTGCCGATGCATAATGAAGCTATTAACACTCATGGACGCACAAGAAGCATAATTATATACGTACACACAAGCTCAAAATCGGACAGACAGTAAGACTGATAACCGAATCCCTTCCCGCATTGCTTCGAACAGCGATCCTGCTCCACTTACAATGGCGTGCAGCTCCAATTGATAAAACAAAAAAAAAAATAATAATAATAAATAATAATTCACGTGAGACATCAACGAGTTCTGATCCTACTTGTATTATAACCTCTTTGATTATTGCTTGTCGCACGTTGAGAAACCTCATTGATCTTTTCGCATCTGCTTGTTGACCCTTGCCAGCCTATCCTGTGTGTAGCAGTTGGGATTTGGTGTGTGGAGCATAGAGACGGTGCCGTGTACGTGGGCTTGTAGGGAAAACCTCTGTGACATTTGTGGGCCGTGGAAAAATATAAGACAAGATAGACTATGAGCATACCTGTCACAGATACACATACAGACAGGCAAAGATAGAAGGAGAGAGGGAGCGAGAAAGAAACAGACTGATAGAGTGAAGAGTG
This sequence comes from Peronia verruculata, assembly GCA_038406235.1. Classification (NCBI taxonomy): domain Eukaryota; kingdom Metazoa; phylum Mollusca; class Gastropoda; order Systellommatophora; family Onchidiidae; genus Peronia; species Peronia verruculata. The sequence continues at coordinate 10,023 of JBCAUA010014012.1, read as the reverse complement.
AGGAAGAAAAGGATGAGAGAGAGAAAGAGAGAATTATAAGTAAAAGAGAGAGAGAGAAAAAAAAAAAGAGACGGACAACGAGGAAAGAGGAGGGGAGAGGGGATGAGTGGAAGTAAAGAGGAAATCAAGAAAAAAAAAAGAAAAAGAGTGAGAGAAAGAAAGCAAGATATGTTGGAGGGAGGGAAGGAAAAAAGGGAAGGTAGACAAGAGAGCAGAAAAAAAAAAACAAAGTAAGAAAGAAGGAAGAAAGGAAGGAAAAAGAGAATGAGAAAGAAAGTAACAAAGAACCGAGCATGGCACTCCATGGGAGACACTTCACCAATGGTGGGCTTGCACCACTTGCAGGTGGAAGCAGAGAACCTACTATAAATTCCGAGCACCCGCAGGGCGAAATTTATAGATGTAACCACCTCACCCTTGACCGACAGATGCTATTAATAATTATAATACGGCATATTAACAGTTGTGTCGGCAAGTCAGCATTGTGAGAACTACTGGTGGATAAAGTAGAGAGACAGGGGGGACGCCGTAACCACAATAGTTAAAAACCGCTAGATTAAGTCGAAACAAAACAAAACGAAAACAAATCAAGGAGAGTAATTAATTCATGCTGTCCACAGCTCTACCAACTTAAGTGAAGGTAGGGCGATTTATGAAGCCAAGGTGACGACTAGCGACGTGGTATTCTCTTGTTCTCTAGGATTTCACCTGTGACAAGGGAGGGGCTTCATCCACGACAGGTCCCTGGGCAGAATTAACCTTCTCTTTGCCACAAGAAAATGTGTAATTTTAAATTTGCTTAGACAAAAACAATGATAACAGTATGTAAAGTTTTACAATGTTTAAACCTGACCATTATTTATTAACTGCATAGCCTGTTGTCAAATTTTGCCACAAAGAAGCCAGATGTTAAAAGTTTTTATTCCTATCTTCTTTGATATGTCATAGCTACGTAAGCTTGGCAACTGATTCACTTACAAAATCAGACATATCTATTGCTGTCACTTTGAATGGGATTTTCGTTGGGGAGAAGTGGCATTAGCTAGCTATAAGACTTTTTGGCTTGCCAGAATTCCACTGGCAGTAATGCGGTCAGAACATTGAAATTGAAGAGAAGGCGATGGAAGGAAAGGGGACCTGATAAAGTGGTTATAGGGGGAAAGGGAAAGCGGGGTGGGGAGAGAAAAATTACACGTGAAGCCGGTAATGTTGTCTCAAACTTCAAGTTTTGAAAGCCATAGTAGTGGAAAGGTTAAGACTGGCTCGGGGCGTGAATAGGGAGACAGCTGGAGGACAGCCCGCGGGTCCGGGGTGCAAAACACGAACTTACTGTATATCTAGGAGGACACTATCGAGTGCACACTATCAAGTGTTGACTTGGGCTAGGCTACCTTTACCAAGTGATTGTGGCCATCACATTTTCAGGAAAACCTGTGACTGCTAAGAGAAAACTTGGATTTGTTCTTCATTCATCAGATATTTGGTTACACTTCTGTCGGGTGGCGAAGGAAAGACATCTCAGTGTTTATTTGTGCTACTATGTGTATGAAAGTTGCTCTCTAAGTTTAGCCATGGAGCAAAGAAATATGCAGTGACAGCAGCTGCCATCAAATCTACAGTAGATCTAACTTACCGTTTCTCGAAACAGGTATGTGTCTGCATTTTAATTTTTATGCGTTACACTTGTATCTCGTGCCAATCTGATGACTGTATAGAGGGCTCGCCAAATAGTTTAAAAGGGGTAACGTAACATGTAAAGGGCCTTCTGATATTCAGACCACGACTTAAATATTATATATGGAAGTAATAATATCCACTAACCAAGTCTGACTATTCTCTCTAAACCAATTGTGTATTTTGTTCTTTTTTAATGAGATCACTTTCGATTGGCTTTCTTTTTGTTTTGTTTCCTTTTTATCATGCTGACTACCACACAGAATACATTCTGTATATATAATTATGTCCCAGAGTATTATTCTCATTATCATCTCTGCTTGTGTCTAGTTTTTTTAAAAGCTTCGTGCGACTATTAAGTACGGGCAAGCCACAGTTCATGATAAAGTAAATCCTAAGACAATGACTTTAATCTCTGCTCTAGCTTTACTTTGCAGATCCTCGTCCGTCACCACAACTCTCCTCCACAGACACATACACACTATGCTGACACCTGCACAGCGCATTGCATGGGTGTTTACTGTGTGTCAATATGCTTAAGTGTCTGTTGAAATCAGAGTCTCAGAAAATCATCAGAGTTAAGCGACAAGACACAGCACTGTGATGGTGATAAGGAATGGGAATCTGTGCCGTTTTAAATGCGTCCATATCTTATGCATGATTTGTTTTGTTTACTGCTGATTGGTATTACTTTTTTTTTTTTTAACAAACCACTGTCACTGCTTTCTTGCAACTATCTGGCAATTTACAACTGACTGCCGTAACTTTTTATAACTGACTGGCATTTTGTTTGTTTTGTTTTGTTTGTTTTGTGTTTTACGGTTGACTGGCCATACTTTTTTTTTTTGCAACTGACTGTCAATACTTTTATTATTTAGGTTGGGGGACGAGGGGGGGGGGAGGGGGAACTGTTGAAAAGAAGCGGGGGAGCAACTGTTACAGGTTAGTGTTGCTTTTGTACAACTGACTAGATCTAATAACTATGTCCAAGTTACCTGCAAGGCACAGCAGGCATGGAAAGTGGTGTGTTTGTGGAAGTAGCCAAATGGATAAACTAAATTATTATAAAATCAATATAATAATATGTTACACAGATAAAGAAACAGTGATGGAGTAGGTGAAGAGGTGAGCAATCCAATTGTTCGTCTATTTGAATTAGAATGAAGAGAAGAAGAATACTCAATGTAAACAAAGAACTCATTCAGCAGTTAAACAACTGCGCATTGTCTGAGGAAAGCCGATGGGAATGAGAGACCTGAGTCGATGGAAACATATGATCAGCACGTTGTGCTCATTTTTATAGGCAGATAGCTCAGGTGAGATTGGGAGAAGAGCTCTTTATATCCGCAGTACTGGGGGCTCCATATTTCTTTGTAGTGTTTTCTTCTTGGTGTCTATGTCAAGTTAGAGATCTCAAAATTCCTATGGAATAAGTTGGAATCTTGATCAGCGAAATCTAACACTTCACAATGCCAGTATGGTTGAAGTTCCAATCACAGAGAGTGACCTCACAAACTGTGTTCCGATGCAATGGAGACTCAGTTACGTGAGGACGGACGCTCAGGATACAACTTGATAAAAATAAATTTCACAACGTTTAAGCAGTTTATAAGCTTACACTTCGAACTCTTGAAATTTGTGTTGATCACTATTTCTTTCCATATTGACAATTACTGCTGATACTAAAAATTGTCAGGGTATTACTGGAGAGAACACAATGCTCAGCAATTCTTGAGTTTACTGTGCATCACAAAATTTGTCACAAAGAATAGTCATTAAATTAGCAGACTTTTTCACTCAGCGCAGAACTTAGGAGTGTAAAATCTGAAAATTCTCGGATAATGTGAACGGGCTGATGGTGTCTTAATTGTTAAATGTACTATGCATCATAGAGTCTGTCACAAAGCGACGGCACCTTTCAAGAGAAAAAAATATAACACCTGAAAGTTCTGGCAGAATGAGGAGTAGACGAAGATGTAACTCAATGACAAAAGCCTAAAAGTGCTCAAATAATTATTTAACCAATGAACTACACTACAGAAGATGGGATAAATAGGCATCTTCAGCAGAAACATATTACAGACTACCAAGTTTCAAACGTGAGCTAAAAAAAATATATATATATATTTTTTTTTTAAAGGGGACATCTACATTATGACAGCCAATGTCAAGAAATTGAAACTTCACGAACACTAAAACGGCGCTAACTGTGTAGGCTTCAGAGCAAAAAAATTCATTATTGCGTAGAAAAAGAAAAGAATTCGCCCAGAGATGGCTTTTATTGAAACACAGTGACACCATAGAGGCCATCCATTACTCAGACCATCGCTCAATAGACTAGGTTTAATGTTACATGTACCTGATCTATTCCTTTCTTAGTTTTATCTCAAATGAATACTTTACACATGTCTGTCTCTGCCTGCCTGTCTGTCTCTTTCTATTTCTCTTTTTTTTTTTCTTTTCTTTTCTCTCTCTCTCTCTCTCTCTCCTCCTCCTTATGGCTCTCTTTTCTCTCTCGCCCCAGTCTCCCTTTTCTCTCCTTTCTCTTCTCTCTCTCTCGCTTTAAAAGATGTATGGGCATGTTGAATAGTTCCTCTATTTATCAAAGTGGTATGTATTTCGAAATTCAGCGTAAATTTCATTATTTTCCTGCAGTTGATAATTTTTATGCTAGAAGACGGGCCATGTAATATTATCGGGTTTGAGTAGGAGATAGGGCAAAGATTGTTACCCAGACAGCGCTCGTGGCAAGTAAATGGAGCTGCTTGTAACAGCTGTATTCTTGACCTCAACACAGGTAGACACGAAGGTAGAATCGATAGAACATAAGCCTACGGAGGAAAGCGTAGGTTTTTAGATCACTGATTTTTAGATCACTGATTTCTTCAAACATGCATAGCTGATCTAGGAGAAAACACGAAGAAAAAGAAACGCCTCTCAGCTTAGGGGCTTAAATACAGTACCTTAATGGTTTTCCTTTAATGTGCTAGACAGAGCAGACAGATTTAGGATAGAAGCGATAAAAGAAACCGAGAGGCTAAAACATTATTGATGCTGCTGCAAAAATATATATTTACCTATCTGTCCATCTGCCTGTCTCGCTGGTTAGCTTGCTGTATTTATAGGTATCCATCCTTCCGTCCGTCTGTCTATCTATATGTTCGCCCGTTTGTCTGTTTGTTTTTCTGTTTACATATCTGCCTGTCTGTCTTGAACGTATGATTGCTTGTCAATCTGTTTCTCTCTCTTTCTCTCTCACCCTCCCTCTCTCTCTCTCTCTCTCTCTCTCTCTCTCTTTCTTTGATGTAGGATTCAGGAACTTACCTTAAATCTCTCATCTTTCAAGGAAAATTGATTGATTCGGACGAGCTGACTAGACTGTCTTTGACAATGTTGACTAGGTCTTCGCAAACACTTAGCTGTAATTACTGACAGATTATAGTGATGGTATTCGTGAAAAAAAGTAAGTTTCATAGAAATGTTAGTATTCAAGAAGGCAGCCCGATTTTGAATTGATACTCCTTTTTCCTCATTTACACACTAAGAGCATTTTTTTTTTTCAAATTTTACTATTTTATTTTTCTATTTATGTATTTGTTTGTTAATTTATTATTAATATTTAACATTTATTATTAATTAATTTATTCATTTATTTTGTAATGGATTGGCTCTGAATATACGCGTAGCCAGAGGTTTGGTCACGTGATAGTTAAAATCAGATTGTAAACAATGGTGTAAAACTTCACCTTTGCTTCATTTAAAACGTATTTTTAATGATGTTCCATCTTTCTTCTTGCTCTGTCGCTTATGTGATTATAATAATGAACCGCATAACAGTGAACCCTATTGTATGACGTATTCAAAGTGCAGTGTGTTCTAGAATGGTAAAAAACATGCCCGAATGCTTCTATCACATGATAACTCACAATGTTAAAGAAAAGAAGAGTTTTCTACCATCACGAGATCGTTGCTAGAAACAAAACAAGTCCATTAGTGCTGTCTTGTGTGTCATTTTTGCACAGCTTGTAATAAACAGGACATTAAGGAAAATGCAGTAATGTAATGTTAACCTATTACGACCCGGAGTGTTAGAACACAATATGGCTGTGGTGTCCTACGACAGGGCTGAGTTTTCATAACCTTAATATTAAGATTATTTGGGGCTGACTATTATGTTAGCCTACATTAAGAGCCAGTGCTTCATCACTGTCTTTTTTATTTCCTGATGTTACATATTCTTGATTGCCCATTTTTCTAATTCCTTCCTAGCAATGTATTAAGTCCGTCATTTTTGCCTATAGAGGGTTAAGGGGGAAAAAGTCGATACGTGTGTCATTGTTTACAATCCGATTTCACTTACCATATGGCCAGGCTCTTATTCTACCTATTGGGAGATCTAGAGCACATCTATCGACATAACCATGATTTGACGGACGGAGAGAGAAGTGGACTGATGACAGTTAAGCGAGAGGAAACCAGAAAACTCGTGGGAAACCCTGATACAGACCATCTCGTAAACAAAGAGTGAAACGGATGTTTCGGTGATGCAAAGCACCGAGGAGATTGACATTCAGAACCAAAGGTTGGATCTCTCTTCAAGTAAAAGGTCATGTCTGAAAGAAAGAAGGGAGATATAAAAATTGATCCTCACTCTTTTTTTTTTTTTTTTCCTCTGCCTATAGTGATCTATAAATAGGCAGGCTGTGGCGAGAGGTAATACTATATTATGTATGTGAGAGAGGAGGTAAAGGGAGGTGAGGAGGGCAGAGGACTGGAGAAAGAATGGGAGAAAACATAGGAAACGTAAGATCTGGAGGGGTGCAAACTATGAAAAAGATAAATAGTGAGAGACGAAGGGAAGAAGTCAATGGAAGGATGAAGAGATGCAAGAGAGAAACAGATGAGGGAAGATGCTAACATAGGGATAAGGGGCTAAGGTTGAAACCGAAAATTATAGTTGGCACTGTTACCATTCAAGGATCTGTTCATCACGTCGGTGTTCAAAAGCTCCTGCCCATTCCGAAATCTTACAGTCTATATTATACTTCTTTCAACCTCCTGGTGGATGTTATCTCGAACCCATAGTCGAAATCTTGTAGGCTAACCATTCAAGCTTACAATAAACTCATCCTGTTCCTTTCTGTTCAAAAGACAGCATGAGAAAAGGATCCTTTTACTTGCTGCCGATTCTTTGGTCAAAATATCTTTCTGGATTCCAACAGAACATGATGATCGACTTTTGATTTCCAAATCGTGGGCCTGTATTAGTAAACATTATGTAAACATATGGGGTAACGATTTCATGTGTAAAATAGAAATAGAATATAAACAGATTTTTTTTTCTAAAAAATAGATCAACATAATTTCATTTATAGATAGAGCATTCGTGGTTCTCTTAAAATCGTGTCTTTAATTGAACTGGACTTTACATTATAGTTTCCGTTTCTAATAGATATTGGCCACGAAAGGCATGCAAACTTATTTGGTTGCCATCTTCGGCTAGCGCATATTTTGTCGTTTACACAAGATTCATTTTATGAAGTCCCGATGAAATGACACATTCCATTAATAATTCATGTAAGAGGTTATTGGGAAGGAGCGGAATGAATGGGTTTTGCTTCCTACCTATACTCTTTGCACAAAGTTAATTCTTCTATAGCTGTGAGCTACAGTGCATTCTTTGAATTAATTATAGACTACAGCGGAATGGTTCAGCCCGATGACATTTTTGTCGGGTTGCCATTTTTGTCACTCTATATAATGATATTCTGACAATGGGAAGCTGCACCCACCGAGATAACCACTCTAGGAGGTTAAAAGGCGTACAGAGAATGTAAGGTAGGCGCTGCTGTAGATCTTTCTTTTTTCTGTTATTCTAACTTTTTTTTTAGAATTTTGTTCTCGAACAGACATTGCCAGCATATCCTGGAAAACGCTATAAATTGAAGTTCAGATCTTTGGCATACATTTTGATTACACAACTATAGTGTGGCAAAGAATAAAAGTTTACATTATAAATGATGTGACAACGGAAATCCAGATATTTTCACACATTTTGATCTCACTAACATAATTATTGTGACAAAGAATAGACTAGCTGATGTTTGAATTTGAAATTGTCACTTGAATGGTGAACAACCTTTGTTATTGTTCAACTGTCAAGTGTGTATTGGTTTTGTTGTCCAACCGCTAAGGGAAAAGGTAGCTCACCTGTCCACTGTCACAGCTCACGAGTTCTGCAGCCTCAGGAGCTCTGGGAGTATGAATGGCCTTTTGTTACACATATTCGTCTTTGACAAAACCCGCCTCATGTCACAGTGGCAGAGGGCGTGGCCCCTTCTCATGTGCTCGGTTCAGAGGTTCTCAGATTCTGAGTTTGACGGTCCTCAAAAGTTATGGAACTTAAAGTATGTACTTACAGACAAACTGCACTGGATTAATGTTTCTTTCGCCCTTAAGCTGTATAAGTGTATTGTTGTGTCTCCTGACAATCGGTAGTGGAATTGCTCTACACTGTAGTCAAGGGGCTTGAAAAGACAGTGTTATTTTGACTGAGCACTTAACTCTACAAGCAAACTTTGTCCACAGTGTGAAGCAAAACTGACAGAGAGAGACTGACCAGATCGAACCATGGAAATAATCATATGTATATATATAAATTATATTTATAGAGATAATTATATATCAGATAAAGATATAGTGATTACAGTGAATAAGGAACATGTCTCCTTCATCCTTGTCTGAAAAAAAAAAAGCGGGAAAATCGTGTAGCGCTATTAAGTCTACAATAAGAGTAAAATTATCGATCCTAGTCAAGTTATATGGCATGACAAGAGTAAACCTATCGATCCTAGTTAAGTTATATGGCATTACAAGAGTAAACCTATCGATCCTAGTTAAGTTATAAGACAAGATAAGATAAGACCAACTTGATTTCTGATGAAAAGGAAAGTATCATTCACAGCTGATTAAACACAGTCTTTATGCACGATATTCACACTCATCTGTCTTTACACATTGTCTCGCCTGGATAAACGCCCACTTTCTGCGACTTCAACTATTGACCGAGTAAAATAAAGTAAAGTATCCTCCATCACTAGCTGCAATGGAGCGAGTGATTACCAGCCATCTAATACTGGGTTTCGAGATCTGTCTTAATCGAGTGCTTTTTGTCCTCTCATATCTGCAACGAACTTGAGACTTTATATCACGTAAGCTGTTAATACGAGGTCTGGGATTATACCCATTAAAATCTCAGATCGTTTAATATTGCTAGGCCGCTTTCAGCATTACCTTTCACTGACGACATCGAACAACAGTTTCAATTTGGCTTTCATTCACCGGAACTTCCTCTCTGATTTAAACACAGAATTGACTTGGAAACCAGCAAAGACCAATAACCAGTTATGTGGGACTGAATCTTCTGAGAATGTATTACTTAAATTTGGTATCGCAAATTGGTAAGATTTGATAAAGGATAACACAAGAAACTGGGTGGAATTTTTTATTTTGTTTAATTCTTTTCTTTTCTTTTATTTTATTTACTGTAAGAAATAGAGTTTCCCCAATTACTGTCGATGCACATCTTAGGTTCCTGAATATCAAATGCGTATGAAAAATTTCGTTAAGCATTACCTAAGTAGATGAATGTTTCTCATCATGACCAAAAGACTCATCAGTAGTCATTGATATCAGAATTTCATCAAAGCTGCCTCACTGGCTGAGGAGAAACAATTTTCCATCATAGTTTCCAATGTGGCTGCACATCATCAAGTATTTGACAGACTCAACAAATGACGGAATGCATGGCCTCTCCAGTAATTGAGAAGGAAAAGATGATTGTTATCTCCTGGCTGATTGCAGCTAAAGATATCATCCATCAATGCCTGCAATAAGAAGTATTTTCACTTCCGGTAAAAGTATAAAGATATAAACAAGTACATATGCTATATTTAGAGATGCGAAATTTAACACTCATTCAAATCGCGAAACAGGTGAGGCGACGCCCAAAGAGCTGTCCGTCTGTAAACTTAATGCATCATCTGGGTCTTGAATGAGATACAGACATGTTGGGTTTTGGCTTGTCTTTGGCCTTGCACAAGGTATTTATGTAAAACTGAGAGGCAGAAATGACTGGAGGAGGATGTTAGAACGAGAAAGAGAGGGAGAGAGAAAAGATGGATCAAGAGAAAATGGGGGAGAAAGAGGCAAACATAAAGAATGAGACAGGGGCAGATCAAAAGAACGATCTTTTACTTGGATAGTGCGAAAGAAGGAATGGAGAAAGATATATATATATATATATATATATATATATATAGAGAGAGAGAGAGAGAGAGAGAGAGAGAG